>VZQC01005585.1:300454-343779 GCA_009823505.1 Rhizomys pruinosus
TTTATTTATTTTTTATGTGTATGAATGTACTGTCTGCATGTAGGTTTGTGCACCCGTGTCGTGCAATGCCGCGGAGGTCAGAAGAGGGTGTCAGATTCCCCTGGAACTGGAGTTCTCCTGGAATTGGAGTCCCAGACGGTTCTCAGCCTCCATGTGGGTGCTGGGGATCGAACCCGGGTCCTCTGCAAGAGCAGTCGGTGCTCTTAACCGCTAGGCCATCTCTCCAGCCCCAGGAATTCTGCTTCTTAAAAGTAACAAATATACAGAAAGCTACAAATTAACACAAACTATATTATACAAGTATTGTAACATTGTATGATGACATATATGAATTTACAGAAATTGCATGGAGCTCTTCTTATGGAAAATGAAAAGTAATAATTAATATTCATATGTCAGGAAAAAAGGCAGGTTTAGAAAATGGATTTTTTTGTTGTTAATACTGTTTGAAATAGTGACATATTTTAGAAATGTAGAAGTATTAAAATAGATCCTTGTGTAAAAGCAGAGCTGGAGTCAAGTGGTGGTGACACAATCCCAGCACTCTGGAGGCAGAAGCGGGCAGATCTTTGTGAGAAGGGTGCCAGCCTGGTCTACACAGCCAGTTCCAGGCCTGTTGGTGCTGTAGAGAGATCCTGTCTCAGAAAAACAAACAACAAACAACAAGCCAAAAAACAAAGATGGCTTAGTAAAATGAGTAATTTTAATTTTCTTCTAACATTTTTCCTTTTAATTTGAATATTTTACTTTTATAATCTAAGAAGCAAAGTAGAAGTTTCTGAAAGGAAAAGAAAGATTACTAGTCTATGTACTGTGAGTTTAAAGTCTGGTTTCCTTTAACTGTAAGAAATACCCCCCCCCCAAAAAAAAAGAATCAGTGTCAAACAATATGCAGGTTCTTCCCTAATTGTTACACAAAATGTACACTTTAATTTAAACTTGAATGATCTATTAAGTATACAAGTTTAAACTTTCAAAATTCCACTAAGGGTCAGCTGTTTCTATCTAACCTATCACCTGATTCTTACTTAAGATAATTTCATATCTATAGCCATCCATGAATACTCAGAGCACCTGGTAAGCTACAGCAAGGGAAAATTCACTAGTTACTATTTCCTCTTCTTCGCGTTGGTAACCAATATTTGGGAGCATTTGAAACAATTCTTATGTGATTTTTCTATGGAATACTGACAATTTTCTCCAAATTTCCTGCAGTTCTAGTAGTTGGTGTTTTCTTCCTGGTCCCTGGAATCAAATTATCCTGGAAAAAATTAGAGAGAGCTTGATAAGAGCTATAAGTTATTTTGTATTAATTTTAAATGTAATATTTCATAACATAAAGTAGGCATATGTGTCAGCTAACTAATTCCCATTTGAAATATGTGATTACAAAATGTTCCACAGAGGAAGTACTATAAAACTCACCTTGCCTGGTACATTCTGTCACAAAGATGAAAATGCTCTAAGTTATAGAAATGTAAGAATAATATTTCCTAGGGAATATTAGAGAAACACTGCTGATGAAATTGGAAGCATTCCTTTTGACATCTTTGCTAATTTTAGCTGCCTTTTTCAGAAGAGAAAGATTATTTCAAGTAGTTTCATCTTAAACCAAGATGGCAACCACATAACAGTAATTGTTTAGTGAGTTTTATAAGACACATCATATTTTATATTTTATCTTTTTATGAAAGTTGGACAATTTTTCTCTAGAATTTCCTTCGTTATTAATTATAATAATTTCCAGCTGCATCTCTAAATGTCCTTTGAGTCAGGAGCTGTATTAGGACTGGTTTATCAGATTTTTGCCTGCAGGTAATGATGCTTCAGGGATACAGTTCTTTCAAAAAAAAAAAAAAACAACAAAGTCACATGTCCCTTTCTTTATAGTAGTGGCTATAGATGTTTGGATCTATAGATAATTCATCAGTAGTAGAAAAATTAGTTACAAACAGAAATGTGACTCCATTTACCACTTGTTTATTCAGATTTACACTCATGTAAGCAAATTGAATGTAATTGGGCTGCTTCTCTTTCTTTACCACATTACAAAACACTAAGTAGTTTCTATAACATTATCCAATTTCTACTATACAGATATAACCTCCCAGTTAACCATGCTTTTTGTTGCATGACTTCAAATTTTCTCCCAATAAAGATAAAAATGACCTCTCCCACCTCTTGGCTTTGAGTGTAAACATGCATAATTTTGGGCCAATAAATTGTCAATAAAAATTAAACAAGCAACAGTACCTAACATGTTCCACATTGGGTTTGCTTTATTACACTGTGGCCATTATCATGAGAAAAATCTGCCCTAAGACATTTGCTAATCCAAAAAGGCTGAGAAAATGGAAAATCCTTAAGCCAGTTTGCAAGTTGAGGCCTACACAGGAAAGTACAGCCCAGTTGAACCACAGAGAAAAACAAGGAACAAGAAATAATTATTGTTTAAATCCTAATATCAGTGTAAGTTTTATAAAATATTTTTCTCAAAATAGCAAATAAATGTTTTAATATGATTAAGTTATTTAAACTTAAGCATATTTTATATGGTTTAATGCTTTACAAAAATTATTTTCTTAAATTGTATCCCTATTGATTCAAAGGTAAATACTGGGAATAGATTCATACTTCATAATTCATTCTTTTGGGTGCAATCCTCATGGTATCTGGACTCTACCATTCTAAATACTAAAATTTTATTCTCATGTTGTATTCACATGAAAGGAATAGTGAAAAAAATTTTTAAATTAAAGTATAAAAAATAAAAAGGCTATTCAAGAGGCACAATAGTCAAAGGAGCCTACAGACAAGCCCGATGCCCTATATTTAATCCCTGGGACTCTCACATGGTAGAAAAAAAAAAGCATGAATTGTTTGCAGCTGTCATCTGACTACTGTAAGTGTTCCATGTCATGAAGAACAAACAAAATTGAGTATTTTGTAAATAAATATTAAAAATGAAAAGTACTTAAAATTCCAAGGTATTTATGATTAGGTAATGCTTAGTTTAATATTTTCTTTGAAATCATGCTTTAAATTCTTTGAAAATATTTAAGTGAGCTAGATGAGCTGGTTCTGCACACACCGTAAAAAAGTGTTTTCTGAACAAATGATACCAAGTGCTGGAGAGGTTGTGGGGAAAGAAGAACACTCATCCACTGCTGGTGGGAATGTAAACTCATACAACCACTATGGAAAGCAGTGTGGAGAACCCTTGGAAGATTTGGAATGAACTTGCTTAACCCAGCCATACCACTCCTGGACATGTACCCATAAGACTCATCTTACCACAGAGATACATGCACAGCCATGTTGATTGCAGCTCTCTTCACAGTAGCAAGGACCTGGAACCAACCCAAATGTCCCTCAACTGAGGAGTGGATAGAGAAAATGTGGTACATCTACACAATGGAGTTCTATGCAGCAGTAAAGAAAGATGACATCATGAGCTTTGCAGGAAAATGGCTGGAGCTAGAGGACATCATGCTGAGTGAAGTAGCAGTCCCGGAAAATCAAACGATGAATGGTATCCCTCATCTGTGGATGCTAGCACCAATTACCTAATGGTATGACAAACTGAGCAACATCAATGTGATCTGAAAACAACTGTGCTCTTATATCGTGAATCCCTTAAAATATAATAAAAATAAACAAATAAGTAAAAAAGAAATAAATGAAGTAGGAGGAAAAAAATGGGTATTTTCCATGAGCATTGGTAAATAAGCCATTGCAAAACGACACATATCTCCAAAGACTCAGCAGCAGCTTCAGCTTCCCAAATAATAGTCCACATCTCCACAAACACAACCTGGAAATTTGGGGAAGACCATAAGGAAAGAAAATGTCCCTCTTTCTGACAATATCTAGGTAGTGGCATCCAAATAATTGATAATCATTATTATTATTTCACAATAATGAAGTTGCTTCAATTGAATTATGTTTCCAACTCAAAATATTTTGAAGTTTACTTAC
Organism: Rhizomys pruinosus; assembly: GCA_009823505.1. Classification (NCBI taxonomy): domain Eukaryota; kingdom Metazoa; phylum Chordata; class Mammalia; order Rodentia; family Spalacidae; genus Rhizomys; species Rhizomys pruinosus. The sequence continues at coordinate 304,433 of VZQC01005585.1, forward strand.
CATTTCACACATATAATAAACTTTAAACTGTGAGCAAAAAGTTCTTGGAAAAACAAACTATAAAATTAACACAATTATGGTATTAGAAAAAAAAAAAGAACCTTACTAAGGATGGAGAGAAGGCTCAGTGTTCTCCCAGAAGACCTGGGTTCAATTCCCATCATCCATATCATGGCTGAAAACCATTTGTAACTCCAGTTCCAGGGGATGTGATGCCTTCTTTTGACCTCTGTGGGCACCACATGACACAGGTGCACTTACACACATGTATGCTGTCCTAGTTTGTCTTCCATTGCTGTGACAAAATACTCTGACCGACACCAACTTGGGGAGGAAAGGGTTTATTCAGTTTACATCACCTGGGTCACAGTTCATCACTTAGGGAGCCCAAGGCAGGAACTGAGGGCAGGAACCTGGAGGCAGGAGCTAAAGCACAGGCCGTGGAGGAATGCTGTTCACTGGCTTGCTCTCCTGGCCCATGCCCAGCCTGACCACTTATACAGTACACAACAACCTGCCCAGGGTGGTACCACCCATAGTAGGCTGGGCCCTCCCACATTGCTCAACAATCAAGACAATACTCCACAGACGTGGCCACAGGCCAGTCCAATGGAGTCAATTCCCCAATTGAGGCTCCCTCAACCCAGGTGTGTCAAGTTGACACTAAAGCTATCCAGCACACATGCAATAAACTCATACACATTAAAGTGATAAAATATTTTTGAAAAGGTGAAGGACCACATCATGAGTGTGATATGCTCCTTAAAAAAAAGAAAAAAAAATAGTACCATTACCTAAAGATCATTTAATCATTACTATCATGAAATACAAAAGTTGTCCTACTGCAAATATCCTGGTTTTAGTCTTTTTATTATTTATTCACATTTTATTTATTATTTTTGATTTGTATGTATGAGTGCATTGTCTGAATGTAACTGAGTGCACCCATGTCATGCAATGCCCCCAGAAGTCAGAAAACACTGTCAGATCCCCTCGAAATGGAATTACAGACAGTTGTTAGTCGCCATATAGATGCTGGAATTGAACCCAGGTAGTCTGCTAGAACAGCTGGTAATCTATCTCTTCAGCCCCTTAGTCAACTTAAAAAATACTTTATTGAAGTTTTATGGAGTTTGTACAATACAGCCTAATAATATTTATCTCCCTTCCCCTATGTGGACCCCCCAATACCTTTCCCACCTTATTCCATGCATTGTTGTCATATAAGTTAAGGCCTACTGAGTCACATTTGTGTACCCAGGTGTCCCTTGGTGTGAGTTCATCCACTGGAGCCTGTTCAACCTGACTAGAGTCACTCCCTTAACCATCAACTCTCCCTCATCCAGAAGTGATCCACTGCTAATAGTTCCTCGCCAAAGTGGTGGACTCCTGCCAATTTCCCCAGTTCTGTGCTGGTTTTGTCTGATTGAGTTTGCGTGTGTCTTGTACATGCTGTCCCCATTGCTGTAAGTTCTTGTGAGCAAGGTCCCAGGAACCTGTAAGACATAATTTGCTTATGGCCGTCGCCTTCTCCCATGGCTGTTACAATCATTCTGCTCTCTCTTCTGCAATGGTCCCCAAACTCTACCTGGTGGGTAGAGTTTAATATGAGACCTGTCTAGAGACTCATTTGACATCTCATATTATCTGAAATCTCATATTATCTACATTTTGGCTAGTTGTGGTCTTTTGTGTTCATCACACTGCATTGCATGAAGAAACTTTGCAATTGAGAATTGAGAATGCATTAATATTCTTCCTATCCCTTATTTCACTATGTTTTATGAGCCTTAGGTGTAGAGATTCCAGTGGAGATATGTGACTTAACATTGGGTATCTCACAGACACTTATTCTCTGTGTGTGATTAATTTTGGAATTCTGTAACTCCTTCTACTGTAAAAGAAGCTTCTTTGATGAGTGGTGAAAATATACTTGTGTGAAAATATTAGGAACTATATTTAGGTTATAGGAATACATTATATTTGCCTAAGGGTATGAGAGATATAGGGTTTTCTGTAAGATCTATGACCTCTCCAGCCATGTTTATTTGGCTGTCTTTAAAGTGTCACACACAGACACCCACCAGGTCCAGGGAGAGGAGGCAGCAAAGCACCTGGGAAACGGGTGAGCACAGCACCAGGCAGGCTCATCATGACCCTGTGCATTGCCTGTCACCTGCCAGCAAGCCACACATGGCCCAGCTTGCACAGTGGCAGGGTGGAATCACTCAGCCAGCTGGACAACCACCAGGACCAAAGGTACTGGCAGCCCACTGTCCCCAACCCTCTTGAGCTACAGTGAGAGTATCCCATTGAAAACAGCTTTAAGAGTGAGTCTGAAACTTCAATTCCAGGAGAACTCCAGTTCCAGGGGAATCCGACACCCTCTTCTGACCTCCGTGGCATTGCACTACATGGGTGCACAAACTTGCATGCAGACAGTACATTGATACACATACAGAAATAAATAAATGCCAGGTGTGGTGGTGCATGCCTTTAAAAAAAAAAAAAAGAATGCCTGAGCACAGAGCAGGTACACACTTAGCAGGGAACTGACCTAATCATTACCCCTGGATTTATAGAGAACCTCCAGACCAGAAAGGGAAGAGCTAGCTGAACCTATCAATTTATAACCAAAAGTGAAAACTGGAAACCTAGCATGAACAGCCTTCATAAACCCAGGAGAAGACAACAAACACATCTGTAGCAAACAAAGTAAGCCTTCAATGCAGCAAAGAAACATTTGAGATTTGTACCAGAATATAAATACTAAAACAAACCCACATGCCAAAAACACAAAGAAAAATCAACATGGGAAAAGCACATAATAAATCTCTATTAGATGCTACCAGACCTATAGAAGATCTCTACAATGCAATCTCCTTGGAAGGATCCCAGGACACAGATCTTAGAGGAACAATCATAGACAGAATCAAAGAATATAAAGAACAAATCAGAGAATTAGACGGAGAGAATGAAAACCTCAGAAAGGAACTAGAGGGAAACATTCGTCAAACTCCAGAAGAAAATAGAAACACTGAAAAGATCCCATGCTAAAATGAGAAAGGAAACAGACCAGGGAAACAAGAAGCTACAAGAAGTGAATGACAAGCTCCAAAACGTAGTGGAAATACTAAAGTAATCACAGGATGAAATATAAAAGGAAATTGAACACTCATCAACAAGAAAGGATGGGAGAAAGCCTCAGAAGCAGATTGGATGAAGCAAAAAATAGAATATCATACCTAGAAGATAGCAAGGAAAAACTAGAAAGCTCAAGCAACGATTACAAAAAATTAAAAAAAAAAAAAAGAAAAGAGAGTGGAATAATCAGGAAATGTGGGACATTATGAAAAGGCCAAACCTCCACATCAAAGGGATAGAGGAGGAGAAGAATTCCAAGACAACAGTATTGATCAGATCTTCAACAGAATAACAGAAGAAAATTTCCCCAAACTGAAAAAAGATAAACCCATATAAATACAAAAAGCACAGAGAACTCCAAATAGACAAGATCAGAAAAGAAATTCCCCAAGCAATATCATAGTTAAAACACTAGGCTCCCAAAACGAAGACAAGATACTGAGAGCCACAAGAGAAAAACGAGTTACATATAAAGAAAAACCCATAAGATTTACAGCTGACATCTCAGTGCAAACAATGAAAGCCAGAAGAACATGGACCAATATATTCCCAGTATTATATGACTATAGATGCCAACCCTGATTACAATACACAGCAAAAATGTCAATTATAGTTGGAGAAAGAAAAATCTTTCATTACATAAACAAGATGAAAGAATACATGTCCAAAAAACCAAGCCTCCAGAAAATATTTGAAAAAAATTCAAGGGACAGAGGAAAGGAGTGCCTAACCCCAAGCAGCTATAGAGAGAAATTAATAAAAGTATCACTGTGAAAATACAAACCTAGACCCAGAATGCAAACAGAGAATAAGGTGAAAGGAGGAAAAACACATATCTCAATAATAACCTTAAATATCAATAGTCCAAACTCCCCAATCAAAAGACAAAGACTGGGAGAATGGATTAAGAAACAGAACCCATCTATATGCTGTCTACAAGAAACTCATCTCACACTCAAGGACAGGCACCAACTTAAAGTGAAAAGATGGAAAAAGATATTCCAAGCAAATTGTACCAAAAAGCAAGCAGGAGATGGCATTCTAATATCAGACAAAACAGACCTCAAATTAAAACCAATAAGAAAAGACAAAGAGGGCCATTATATCCTTATCAAAGAAATGATTAACCATGAAGATGTCAAAGTCATAAATATATATGCACCAAACTCCTGTGCACTAAACTTTATAAACACAGTCCTTCAAGACCTTAAGGCACAGATTAATCTCAACACACCAATAGTGAGGGACTTCAATACTCCCACTGAGACCTTTGGATAGATCAACTGGACAGAGAATAAACAGAGAGACATCTGAACTGAACAATACATTCCTCCAAATGGACCTCACAGACATCTACTGAATATTTCACCCAAACACCAGAGAATACACTTTCTACTCAGTATCCCATGAAATGATCTCCAAAATTGAATACATACTGGGGCATAGAAAACACCTCAACAAATACAAAAGGATTGAAATAATTTCATGCATTCTATCAGATCACAGTGAAATAAAGATAAATATCAACACCAGGATAAGCCCTACTATCTACAAGAGCACACTAAACAACACACTCCTGAATAATGAATAGGTCAAGAAAGAAATAAAGAAAAAAATAAAAGCATTCCTGGAACTAAGCGAAAATGGCAATACAACACAACAAAACCTATGGGATACTTTTTTTGTCTTCTTTTTTGAGACAGGGTCTCCCAGCAGCCCCAGCTGTCCTGGAACTGAGTTTGTAGACCAGGCTGGCCTTGAACTTTCAGAGATCTGCCTGCCTCTGCTAAAAGCAGGCCTAAGAGGGAAGTTTATAGCCCTGGATGCCTACATTAAAAAAACAAAAACAAAAACAAAAACAAAAAACAGAAAGAGCACAAATTATCTATAAACACTGACACCAAAATCTCTTGAGAGACAAACGAACCCTAAAGGCAAGAGACAGAGGAAAATATCCCCAAAAAATAAAACAGAGCAGAAATCAATGAAATAGAAAAAACAACAAAAAATACAAAGAATCAATGAATCCAAAAGTTGATTCTTGGAAAGGATAAACAAGATAGACAGACCTCTAACCCAGTTAACCAAAAAAAAAAAGAGCAATTCCAAATTAATAGAATTCATGATGAAAAGGGAAATATCACAACAGACAATGAAAAGATAGAGACAATCATATGGGAATACTTCAAAAGCCTATATTCTACTAAATTTGAAAACCTAAGAGAAACAGATGAATATCTGAAATCCTGGAAATCCACAAAGCTTAACCAAGAAGAAATTGGCAGCATAAACAGACCCATAATATTTGAGAAAATTGAAAATATAACAAAAAACCTCCCAAGCAAAAAAAGCCTAGGCCCAGGAGTTTTCATGGCAAAATTCTGTAAAACATTTAAAGAGGACTTACAACCATTCCTACTTGTGGTGATTTGAATGAGAATGTCCCCCATAGTCTTCAAGTATTCAGACATTTGGTCCCCATTTGGTGGCACTGTTTGAGGAGGTCTTAGAAGGTGTGGCCACGATGGAGGAAATATATCACTGGGGGTGGGCTTACAGAGTTCGACAAGCCTTGCAGTTCTCCAGTTGTACTTTCTCTCAACTTCCTGTGCTCATTGGAAGATGTGAACCTCAGCTTTCTGCTCAAGCCCCTGTCACCATACCTCCCTGCCACAATGGACTTTATTTTCCTGGAACCTTCAATTGTAAGCTCAAATAAACTCTTCCTTTTATAAGTTCCTTTGGTCATGATGGTTTTATCACAGCAACAGAAAAGTGACTAATACACTACTCAAACTGTTCAGAAGGATACAAGCAGAGGGAAATCTCCCAAATTCCTTCTATGGAGCCAGTATTACTCTAATACCAAAACCAAGTAAAGATACAGCCAAAAAAGAAAACTATAGGCCTATCTCATTTATGAACATAGAAGTATAAATACTCAACAAAATACTTGCAAACTGCATACAGACCCACATCAAAAAAAAAAAATCATCCATAATGACCAAGTTGGATTCCTACCAGAGATGCAGGGAAGAACAACAAGAGTTCTTCTCCCCAAAATAATTCTGCTTTGAAAAACTTTGAAAAGACTCAGAAAGGGATGCAGGACATCTATGGCAGACTGCATGAACTTGGGAGGGGTGGAGGGCATTTAGGGGGTAATGAGTCTGGATTGAAATGAGAAGTGATGTATGAAATGCACAAAATTTCAATAAAATATTTTTTGAAAAGTGCCACACATGAGAATTTTTCTCCTTCTTCTATGCCTATGATATATAAATTTGGTATTTTCATGGCATCCTACATTTCCTTCATATTTCATCCTTGTGATCCAGTTCTTCAACTTTATATTCCATTCTTCATATTCTGTTTTCCGTTTAATTCATTCTGTTGGTGAGGCTTTCTCCTGTCATTTGAAATTGAGGGTTTTTTTTTCTTCTTCACTGCAGAAAGTTTTTTTCAATATTTCTATCTTTTGTGAAATCAGTCAAATTTATTACTATACTCTTTTAATTCTTTGAGCTGTTTGTTTGTTTGTCCTTTAAATTTGTTGAATTCTTTGATCATGTTTATGATTGTTCTTTTAAATTCTGTATATGGGTTACCTCTAGGGAGTTCTCATTGTAGAACTCTTCTATAGGACTAGTGGTATTTTATAGGGACATACTATTTAGGGTTTTCATATTATTAGTTTTTAAATCATTGTTTTTTTGCATGTGACTTTCTTATGATTTTGGTTTGAATCTCAAGACTTCCTTTGTTGACATGGCGATTAATTCTGTTTGTATTATTGATATAGCTTGGCTGCTTTTTGATTGGTATGAAAAGTTAATTGATCTAGACTTCAGGTTCCCTCTTTTGATTTTATGTTGTAAGTATCAGGTAAATCCAGCCAGGGTACTCATCCTCTCTCCAGGAGGCAGAAGCTCCCCTGGCTAATTCAGCATACTTCAGTAACCTCAGAAGGGTGGGGCCAAGGTGGGAGGGGAGGAGATGGGAAAGGATGTGTGGGTTCCTACTAGCCAGCAGGGTAGCCTGAGCACTGTAGCAGTTGGAGGAACTGCAGATGGTCCCAAAGCATGGAGAGAAATCAGCCTTCCCTGCTGGCAAGTAGAGACTTGTACTTTCTTGTCCAGATAAAGATAGTGAAGAGGTCCAACCAGACCACAAAACAATCATCATCTAGACTAATGTGGTAAATATCTACTTTAACAATTTGTTATTTATACCAATCACTTAGGCCTGGGCATAATATACAGTACTGAAAATGTCAAAACTATGTCAGTTCTAATGCTGGTTTTATTTTAATTTCAATACATAGAAAGCAATTGTGGTGGGTCTTTAATATCTGTTCTCTTTGTTACCAAGAATGAAAGAAGAAAAGTACAAAAATATTGAGAGAAATTTTGCAATATCACGTATCTAGATACTATTAATGTCTCAGAGCACAACTAAAGTTTTCTGCTCTATTTCCATAAGGGAATTTTCTTTTCTTACATTAAATTTTTATTGTATTTTGTTATGAACTACTGCCATTTACCAATGTCTGTTTGGTCACAAACATGCCTTATCTCACCTACAGTTTAAAGGTTTTGAGTGTAACAATATTTCCAATAATATTAGGTCCAATATCTTATAGCATAATATTTTTCAGTAAGTGTTTATTGAATGGGTAAAATAGTGGAAATGTATCAGTAAGAAGAAAGATACCAACATTTTCTTTATCTCAGAAATAACTCTTTAAATATTCTAGGGCATATTCTGCATCTCAATTGATGCTTGGATTCCCAGATGCACAGTTTATTTTAAATATGTACTTTATGGAATTTAAAAAGACAAGTCTCTAATCCATTTGCATAAAAACCATTGTTTCTTATGTTTCTCCTATTGAATAATTCACAAAATAAATAAATAGCTGAGAAGCAGTAGTACAAAGACTGAATAAAGTTTGTCTACATTATGAAGACAAGAAAATAGACATGTAATTTGATAATAAAATATGTGTAACATACATTAATTTTAAGGGATTATTATTTACAAATGAACCTTATTTATTCTGTACACAAACATTTGCATAAGACTGGCATAGATAGGAAGAAGTAAAGAAAGAAAAGAAGACATTCCTTGAGGAAATCTCACAGCTAAGCTAGAGGATAGGAATATAAGCACAAAGTGGCTGAGATGTCCAAAAGCAACATTGAGAAAGATGAAAAATACCAAAACAAGTGTGGGATGGGAGAACTCCAATAAACAGAGGATACCTGAACTTGTTACAGTATCCAGTAACATTTCACTGGTGTATTCTCTGTTTAGAGGGGAACAGTGAATAGTATCCCAGACACAGAGAGCAGAAATTAAAATTTATGAAAAGATAACTTGTTAAAGAACTAGGGAACAGGAGTTCTTTGCTAAGATTGGATTATAGATTGATCGTGCTTGTGTTTTAGAGCAATCAGATTTGTTGAACCAATACAATGGGACATAGAATAGTAGTAGTAGTACCTGACACTAGTTGTAAACAGACTTTAGAAATGGGTAAAATGTGGAATTGAAATGAGAGTGGGACAGGAAACTTTATACAAGGAACTATGCGCATAAAGGGAAGAAGGAGCTCAAGAAAGGTGGGACCTAAGAGACAGATATTATCCAGGGAGAAATGGGGAGGCTGTGTAGGGAGGGTTAGACAGGCAGAGAGAGAGGAGATTAAAAAATGCCTAAATAGCATAAAACTCCAGAGGGAATTATATTAGTCCAAAAACCTAATGACAAAATGCACATACAATATCTCTACATGAGTCCATGTGTATAGCTGAAGGCTACATAGCAAGAAATGGTGTCAGACAAGGAAAAGCTTTCTTTGAATTGTTGGCCAGGGTAATCCAAGATACTCCTAAAGTTACATAGGCTGTTGCCACCGCCCTTGATTGCCTCCCAGCACTTGAAGTTAAGACAATAGTGCTGAAGACAGGACACACTTTGGACACAGGATTTGGAGCAGTGGAGGTGAGAGTGACCGGAAACCCACCTCTCCTGAAGGCTAGCTCTCATAGCTTTGGAGAGTATTATGCATGATTCTAAGGGAGAACTCCAATTAATGGTCCAACCCCAGCTTTAATGCTTAATAGACATATCTGTTACCAGCACAGCATATAACATTAGTGCAGTACTGGTACTTTTACCTTGGGGGTCATCAACAGCTACCTAATTGAACTTGAAGCCCAATCAATGGGAGGAAACTCATGTGTGGTACTGTAAACACAGGCAAATGCACATGGATGGAGAGATCATAGATCTTAGAGAATATCCAAGGCCATCACATCCCTAGACAAACATAATTTCTTACTATGTGCAAAATATGGCTCCTTATATTTACAAACAAGCATCCTAGTCACCAAACATCAAAGAAGCTTGTTTTCTGTCAGACATATATTACTACAGAGTTCCACAGCTGGTCATACAAAGAGATTATCTGTGAATTGCCCAAGTCTAAGTGGCACATCTATAGTAAAGTGAAATTGTAGTCTGTATCAATAAGTCTATCTGATGCTGCAAGTAAGGCTGAAAATGCGAAGATAGAATTAAATATACATTTTATTTTTGTACAAATGAACTGTGTTTATGAAAACACATTTTTCTCCTTATTTTTATTGAGCTTTTGTACATTTCATACATTTTAATCAAATTTAGACCTGTTCCCCCACCCATACCCCCCTCACCAGAGTTCATGCATTCTGCTGTACATTTTAAGCCTCATCTTGCATCTTTTTCTCAGTATTTTTTAACTTTTTTGATACAGAAGTTTACAGTTTTGGTTAGTTCTTTGACCAAGTCATTTTTGCCATTGTTGTTGCCTTTAATTTTGTATTACGCCAAAATATGCAAGATGATAGATAGATAGATAGATAGATAGATAGATAGATAGATAGATATTCCATACATATACCAAATTTACAAACTCTGAAAATAAACCCTAGGTTAATTACAAAATAAGTTTAGAGTGGAACTCTTCACCAGTGACCCATCTGACAAAGGTTCAACATCCAGAAGTCAATTTTATTTTTATGTTCAGGTGTCCACATTTTTTCTTTTAATTTTATATTACTCTAGAATATGAATATATACCTCTAAAACACTTTTATCTATATCACAAATTGATCATAAAACATACCATTTCTAGGATAGGAGTGCTAAATACTAGTGAATTTATTTTTTATTTTTTGAAAATGTCGTTTGAGCACCTTGCTCCGTTACTCTTGCTGCTGCTTCTTCCTCTGCAGCTCCTGCCCTGCCCCACTCCTGCTCAACTTCATGACCTCTGAGTTCATTTGGTGATGGTCATGTGTGCCAGTGTTTATGTCTGGCCATTTGGGCTGGATGACACATCAGGGAGCTTATCACTGGTGTCATTTGATTCTCCCTTCCTTAGCGGCCACTGATTGCTCATAGCTCACCATCTAGAGCTGGAAGCCTGTGAAACGCCCTATCTACAGTGGCATGTCAGCTGGTGTCGTTATGCAGGTCTTGTTTAGGATATTCCGTATTACTGTGATTTCACAGCTGCTTCTACACTTTATGTCTAGAATATACTATCACACAGCATGCAAACTGGTCGGCTAGCAGATTTTAATTATGATAGTCAAAGACATCTAATTAATCCCCAAAATTAATTTTTTCTGTGCTCTGAGCTCTACGTGTGTACTGTGACATATGTGTCATAGCACGATGTGCTTTTTTTTTTTTTGAACTTACAAAAGGAAGAGTTATTGAGGTCAGAGATTAGAGTCCATGATATGGTGAGGACATGGGGCAGGAGGTGCTGGAGCAGGAGCAGAAAGCTGAGAGTTCGACTGGAGATTAACAAGGCTTTTTTTAATCAAATCTATTTTGATTAAATATTCCCCCATTCCCCCACCCCACCAGAGCTCATGCATCTGCCAACATGCTTTTCATCTCTTTCTCAGTCTTTCTCAATATTCTCCATGTGGAAGTTGACTGTTTTGCAAAAGTTCACTGTTTCAGTCAGTTCTTGATGCAGTCCTTTCTGTTGTTGTTGTGGTTGTTGTTGTTTTGTTGGTTCTCAACTGCTTTGGACAAAAGCTCAAGGGGCCATGCACAAGAAAAACTTACAATAGGTAATTGGAATTGCATCCACAGGTGAGGGATAGCATTCGTCGTTTGTTTTTCTGGGACTGTATTACTTCACTCAGCATGATGTCCCCTAGCTCCAGCCATTTTCCTGCAAAACGCATGATATCATCTTTTTTACTGCTGCATAGAACTCCATTGTGTAGATGTACCACATTTTCCTATCCACTCATCAGTTGAGGGGCATTTGGGTTGATTCCAGCTCCTTGCTATTGCGAAGAGAGCTGAAATAAACATGGCTGTGCATGTATCTCGCAGTGGGGTGAGTCTTGAGGGTACATGCCCAGGAGTGGTATGGCTGGTCTGGTGGAAAGTTCATTCCAGTCTTCCAAGGTTCTCCACACTGCTTCCAAGTGGCTGCACGATTTTTACATTCCACCAGCATTGGATGAGTGTTCCCTTTCCACAACCTCTCCAACATTGGTATCATTTGTTTTCTTCTTGATCCTAGCCAGCTTATGGGGTAAGATGATATCTTTTTTTTTTTTTTTTTTTTTTTTTGCTGTGGCTGTTTTTCTTTCTTTTTTTTTTTTTTTTTATTGGTGCTTTGTAACATTTCATACATCATTTTCCAATTCAGATCAGGCATATTTCCCTTTCCCTTCCCCCTACCCCACCCCATCCCAGATCATCATTTGCCATAACGGCCTGCATTTTTCTCATCATTTTTTTTTTTCATTTTTTTAGCTATAAGTGATGATCCATGAGTACAAGCATCCTTCATAGGAAACCAATTTACAGCTGTTGTGCCCAAACCCCCACAGCCCCACCATCCAGCAGGGGTGAGGTTGTATGTTCAATCAATTTGATCAAATGAGTGTCCAACTACATTGCTGTAGTTTCACCATTCACCCCAATCGCAGCCCTTACATTCTACCATGCCCCCTCTGCTGCAGATTGTTCCCTAGGCTTAGGAAAGGGGCACAGGTGGATGAGAAGCAAAACAGTCCACTCTCTCTGGAGCTGTTGTCTTGGACTCTGGTCAATTCTGGCTGTTTCCTTTCATGGGCTGACAGTTTGTCCAGGAATAACCTTTCGATCCTACTAATGAAGCACAAGCAGTTAGATATAAAGGTATTTAAAGAGCATAATAGTTTTTATGACTACAGCCCTGTAGTATAGTTTGAAGTATGGTATAGAGATTCCCCCCTGTGTAGCTCTTTTCGTTCAGAGTTGCCCAAAAGTAATTTTCTCCTGAGAGTCATTAAATCTCCCCACATTCAATATTGTATACTAAGAAGACAAGTCTGTAGGATTATTACTGCATATTAATTATACGAAATGAGTTTATTATATTTTCAAACATATATAAAGTAAATTGATCATATTTCCTACCCACTCTCTTGAATCCCTCTCTTCCTTCCACTGTCCTCATTCACTTCCTCAACAGTAAGCCTTTTTTAGTCTGACTTATTTCAGTTAGCGTGATGATAACCTATTCCATTGACTTGCCCACAAATAATATAATAGCCTTTATGCATGAAGGATTTTGGTGGGAGTACAGATATCACATTGTAGACTTTCATCTGTATAGTTGTACCTAGGATGAGTCCATAGCACAACCAATGTGAATAATGCTGCACTACACACAGGTGTTCAGTTTTTCAATTAAATGGATAATTTTATCCTTACACTTTTATACCATTAAAGAAAAAAAAAATGAGACAGAGCTCACTATAGAGCTGTGCCTGGCCTGGAAACTACTTTGTAGACGAGCCTGGCCTTGAATTGACAGAGATCTGCCTGCCTCTACATTCCAAGTGCTGGGGTTAAAAGTATATGGCACCATGCCAGGCCAAAATCAATCTATTTATCTATAAGGTGGATACTGTGTAAGTGCATGTTATATACCAGTCATATATTCTGAATAGTTTCAAATTATAACTAAATGTGCATAGATTTCTTTGTTGTATAGCCCAGTTTTCCACCTGACACCCTGGAAAGACTGACCCTCAAGGGGGGAATTTCCTCTATTGGACTGACCTGTGGGTGAGACTATGAGGCTTTTATTTATTTATTTTTTTCTTTTAAAAGTATATTTTAGCCAGTGTGGTGGCACACACCTTTAATCCTAGCACTTGGGAGGCAGAGGTAGGCAGATTTCTGTTCAAATTCAAGGCTAGCCTGGTCTACAGAGTCAGTTTCAGGACAGTTGGGGCTACAGGGAGACCCTGTCTCAAAAAGACCAAAAAAAAAAAGGTATATTTTAATTATTTTACCAAATAGTAAGTTCTCATACATCTTTGATTTTAGCTAACATTCCCTCCACTCCTTCCTGTCTCCAAGTTCCCATTTCCATCCCAACTTAAACATTCCCACTCCCCCACCCCGTTTCTCTGTTTACTTTCATAATACCTGTTTTCTATTATTCCTTGCTTCCCTCAGTGTCTCTTCCCATCTTCTCTCTCATGGACTCTTGGCTGACAGTTTTTAAATATATTTTTATTGAATTTTATGTATTTCATACACAACATGTTAATTCTCTTTATACCGTTCCCCATCAGGACCCTCCCACAGCCCTCCTACTGAATTTTATGCATTCTGTCATTTATATTAGGGCCTATAGACTCAAGTTAGTGTCCTCTGAAGTCCTTCATTGCAAGGTCATCAGATAGGGTCTAATCAGCCTATCTTAGAGTCACTCCCTTAAAAAATATCAGTTCTTCCTCACTCAGTAATAATCAGCTGCCCAATAATTCTGCTAGGATTTGGGCCTGCTGCCCATATACACAGTTGTATGCCTGGGCTGAGACAATAACCTGTATAATTCTGGAAGTCTCTTGCATATACCAGCCAACAACCCAAAGGCAGGTCTCTCCTGTCTGGCACTATTTCTTGTTACACAGCCTTTAGCTATACACATGGAATCATGTAGAAATGTGTATGCCGGGGGCTGGAGAGATAGCCTAGAGGTTAAGAGCACCGACTGCTCTTGCAGAGGACCCGGGTTCGATCCCCAGCACCCACAATTCCAGGAGAACTCCAGTTCCAGGGGAATCCGAGACCCTCTTCTGACCTCCGCAGCATTGCATGACGCGGGTGCACAGACCTGCATGCAGACAGTACACTCATACACATACAAAATAAATAAATAAAAAAAAAAAAAAAGAAATGTGTAGCCACTTTTTGGTAATCTCTTTGAACTAGTAGAATTCCCTTTTTTTTTTACACCAGATAGGCACCATTTGTCTCCCCTTTCTCCCTTCTTGTCTAATACTTTCTCCTCCCTCACCCATTAAAGTGAGGGACACTTGTCAGCTTGTCTTAAATAAACAAGATGCCACTTAAAGAAAGTATGGTAGGCGTGGCCAGGCTTGTTTTGAAATTTTTTCTGATTGGCTCTAGCTATTTCCTTACTCCTCGACAGCTTGTGATCAGCTCATGCTTACTATTGAAGTCTATGGGACAATCAGTTCCTGCAGCCTGCATGCTGCTTTGACCTTTAAGATGATTGGCTGGCCATGAGTGTTCCCTTGGGGTTTTGCCTTTATAAACTGCTGTAGTGCTTGCATTAAGTGAGTTCCTGCTTGACTAGACTTCCTGTCTCCTCTGATTGTCTTCGGGAAAGGAAGGCTGGGGAGCTGCAGACAGCGCACTCACCTTTCGCCTGCCCCCATTGCTGGGAACCCAGGAGCTGGGACAGAGAGGGAACCCGGCATTAAAGTACCCCTATCTTCCCTAATTCTCCCTTGATAATTCCTGTCTCCTGTGGTCCTACTTCTCTCGAGTGCCTTCTTCCTCTTTAGTCTTATATATAGGGGTTCCTTCTATAACATCCATCTCCTCCTCCTACCAAAATACCCCCGTTTAACCCATTTGCCCCTTATGAACACCAGTCTCCTACTGTTCTTGCTAGCTAAGGTTCCTTCTTTCTGTTAACTTCCTGATTCCTTTCCTTCTCCCTGGTCCTGCAGTTAAATCAGTAAATATACTCATAAGAATCTGGTGTTAGGATCCATAAATGAGAAAGAACATATGTCATTTGTTTCTCTGAGTCTGTATTATTTCACTTAGTGTTACAGTTTCTAGTTCCATGCATTTATCCTCAAATCCCATGCTTTAATCTTTCTTTAGTGCTGAGTAGGACTGCATTGTGTAAATCTACCAGTTTCATTATCCACTCCTGAGTTGAGGAATGCTTAGGTTGCTTCCATTTCTTAGCTATTATGAAAAGAGCAACAACAAACATGGATGTACAAGTATCTCTACAGGAGGATATGTCTTTTGTGTAAATGCCTAGGAGTGCTATAACTGGGTCATGTGGGAGATTAAGGCCAGCCTGGTCTACAGAGTGAGTTCCAGGACAGCTGGGACTACAGGGAGACCCTGTCTCGAAAAGACCAAAAAAAAAAAAAAAAAAAAAGAGTTCTCCATATTGCTTTCCATAGTGGTTGCATGAGTTTGCATTCCCACCAGCAGGGCTAAATGATAGTTCCCCTTTTCCTACATCCTCTCCAGCACTTGGTATCATTTGTCCCTTTGATATTTGAAGTCTGGCTGGGGTAGGATGAAATCTTGAAGTGGTTGAGGCTTTTCTTGAATACTGAGTAATGTGGAGGGCTCAGCTCACTGTGGGTAGTGTCACCCTGGGTTTGTGGTCATGAGTTATACAAGAGAGTAGACAACACAGCCCATAGGAGCAAGCCAGTTAGCAGCATTGCTGTTGTTCCATGTTTTGTGGTTCCTGCCCTGCTTAAATTCCTGCCCTGGCTTTTCTCTGTGATGACACATGACTGAGAATTGTATGCTAAACCCTTTCCTCAAATCAGTTTTGGTCAGAGTGTTTTGCATTAGCAGTAGAAATGCTAACTAGGATGCATTGTAATATTGATTTCAGTTTGCTACCTGTGAAAGTAGTGAAAGAATTTAGTTTTACAAGGTGCTTTGCCACAATCTTCATTTGAATATGAAAAATATTTAAAATAACTGAAAATATTTCAAACAAATAAATTGTTTAAATGACATTTTATTAAGAATTACATATATTTAGTTTTATCATATTCAGATCAGACATCTTCTACAATCAGCTGTTGGATCCAACCCCATCTTCCATCTACCCTTCTTCATGCTTCATTAATTTTTAATGTATATTGACCCTAATTTGTGTTGCTCAAATGTATGTGGATATGGAGCCTGATCAACCTACCCAAGAAATCTCTCTCTCTCTCTCTCTCTCTCTCTCTCTCTCTCTCTCTCTCTTCTAGAAGCTGTCAATTGCCAATAGTTCCTTGGCTAGGGCTTGGGGGTTTCTAGTTCACATACTCTCTCCATGCTGCATTTTTTTCTGATATGATTTTGTGCAGGCCTTCTGAAGGCTGTCATAAACATTGTGGGTTCATATGTACAAATGCCCTTTTATGTGGGAAATCAAGGCTTCCTTGTATTCATCTACCCCTTCTGGCTGTTCCACTTATTCTGCCTCTTCTTCCACAATGAGGAGAAGGTGTGATATAGGTAGAACATTTAAAGCTGGGCACTCAGGGCTGGAGAGATGGCCTAGCAGTTAAGAGCACCGACCACTCTTACAGAGGACCTGGGTTCGATCCCCAGCACCCACATGGCGGCCGAGAACCATCTGAAACTCCAATTCCAGGAGAACTCCAGTTCCAGGGGAATCCGAGACCCTTTTCTGACCTCCCCAGCATTGCACGACACGGGTGCATAGACCTGTATGCAGACAGTACATTCATACACATATAGAAATAAAATTTTAAAAAATTAAAAAAAAATAAAGCTGGGCACTCTGAAGTCTCCTTTCTGCATGTTGACTAGCTGTGGATTTATATATTTATCATCATTACCTACAAGAATCTTCTCTAATGAAAAATGAGAGATGCACTAATCAATGAGAATATCAAAACCAATTAGGAGTCAGTTTAATATTATGCCCATTTAGCAGGATAAAAGCAGTAGGTTCACTCTTACAGCTTGTGACCTATCTAGCCATAGGTTCATGACCCTGATAACACTGCCAGCATGGGCTCCATCTTGTGAAGTGAGCTTTAAACCCAATCAGAAACCGATGGGTTACTCCCATAACACTTGTGACATCATTGCACCAGTGGGCATATCTTGCCTGAAAGCCATGGGGAGGGAGGTTCTTCCAAAAATGGAGCTAAAAGGTAGTGTTATAAAGGGGAATACAGAGAAACAGTGGAATCGGGTGAGGTAAATAGGGAGGCCAATGGGAGAGCAGGGTGGAGGAGGGAGTGCTGGAGGACTAACAATAAAAGTCTTTGAAAAAAAGTCACATAAAAAAATACTACTGTGGAAGCTTCTTTAAATATATGTCTACATATACAAAGAGATTTAAAAGTTACTCTATATAAGGACAATGCTTCTAACAAATACCAAGCTCTATGGGACCTCCATTGCCCTGCACACTCTCAAACAACACTGGGCATTGCCATTGCTCTTGGTTGCCAGGCAGAAGACAATGGTAAGACCCTATTGCTGAAGACACTACCTATGTGAGCTGTACAACACACATGGAGAAATCAAGCTGGTATTGACTTTGAAGCTTCATCTTTTATATGTAGCTTTCCCATGTGCTGGAAGATGCTTTGTATACTACTGGAAGAAAAAAACATCACCAACCTTATCTGGCTGTGAATCCTGTGAACTACAATGAAAGATTTTAAGAAATATTCAATAAGCAATTATGAAGGCTGAAGAATAATTGAACTTCTAAGTAACTTAGAAGAAGATATAACCATTGTCAATGGGTAGAGATTAACATAAAGCAAAATAAAGGTTACTTCTTTGAAACAAAAAAATGCACAAGTATCTGGAAATATTAGGCAATTTTAATATGTAACTTAAAGAATGTCTTGCCAGGTGTGTTTCTATGAACTGTGCTCCAAACTATTCAGAAGGATTAGGCAGGAATATTGTGAGTTCAAAGCCGGTTAGGATTAAAAGGGAATATTTTTAGTGGAAGGTCAAGCCATTACTCAAAAGATTATTTGCTGAGCCAAGTGTGGAATCAGCATAAATTCACATAATTCTGATTCAGAGTTGAGGTGTGCTTGAAGATGTCAGCAGTAATCAGTCTGTGTTGTCGGGAGTGAGTGCACATAAAAATCACAATTATTGCCAACACTGACATTTAAGAAATAATGTTATTCAATCTCTCCCTCTTTTAAATGCAAAATTCTTTATATTAGGTACTGAGTTGATTTTATTCATCAGTGTATTCAAGAGCTTACCAATGTATCTGTCATACTTTACATTTTCAATATTATTTTTGAATCAATAAAGGAAAGAAGAGAGATAGTGTCGAAATGAGAGTCATAAAAATATTGTGAGTAGCTGTTTGTAAGATACCAAGAAGTCAAAATAGAGCTGGAGAGATGGCTCAACAGTTAAGAGCACTAGCTGCTCTTGCAGAGGACCTGGGTTCAATTCCCAGCACCCACAACGAGGCTAACAACTATCCATAACTCCAGTTCCAGGGAAACACACACTATCTTCAGACTTCCATGGATCACATGATGTACACACTTACACACATGCAGGCAATATAATCATACATAAAAAAATTAAAATATTTTTTGAGAAACAGAAGTTAAACAAAGTTGAAAAGTTTTTCACTTCTGTTTCACATAAACAGGAAGTCGTGTTTAGAGCTGTCAAGGATTTTTGTCTCAGAATTATTACTACATGGATAGCAGGAGAACCCACAACATCTTGAAAAAAAGAATAGAGATTGCAAAGACTCTGAAGTCTTTGAAATAAAAGGTAGAGAAAAGTATCTAGTGTTATCAGGATAAGAAAGAAGTTATGGGCTGGAGACTAGCGCTTAAGTGCAGACTGCTCTTGCAGAGGACCTGGGTTCGATTCCCCAGCACCCACATGGTGGCTGAGAACCGTCTGTAACTCCAATTCCAGGAGAACTCCAGTTCCAGGGGAATCCAACACCCTCTTCTGACCTCCACAGCATTGCACGGCACGGGTGCACAGACATACATGCAGACAGTACATTCATACATACACATAGAAAATAAATAAATAAATAAATAAATAAATAAATAAATAAATAAATAAAAAGTTACATATGTAGAAATGCAGCTGATTATTACAAAGGAGGCAGAATCTCCTCTGTTTACAGATAATGAGTGTTCTCTGGAAATAGAATGTGTTTGTGTCACTTCTGTTTTTAAGCTGCAAAACACAATATTACCATAGGGTTGTGCTGCTGGCTGATGATCAAGTTGGTCCCTTCAGAGGTAGAAAATGACACCATGTTGTGTTATTCACAAACAAAATAGAATGCATAAAATCCAATGGTCACAGAAGAGACCAAGCATCCTACAAAAGGTGCATGGCTTTCTTGTCAGTAACAAAATAAAAAAAGTCCTTTGGGTAAACTTAAAACATTGTTAAAATTCTGGCATAGCTCTCTGTATATATTTTCATTTGTAATATACATTTTTTTCTTCTTTAAATAGCATCCTATTGTAAAGGCTTAAGTATAATGTTCTGTAGGCTTTCTATTCTTCTCATAGGCACAACTTCCAATTACTTTTAAATACTTTTAAAGCTGTTCGCCTTTTACTCAATCTATAAAAGAAATAAGAGACAATGAGGGAGCAATGAAGACAGCACATTGGATTGTGGACTTAAAATAATCGGACGTAATACGCCAGAGGTGAAGTAATCAAAAATAACTGTATACTGAGCAGCAGTAGCTTAGTATGAAAATATCTTATTTTTCTAATGTGTTGATTGCTCTATTCTTTAGGGATAGTAAAAATGGTTTATATGGTGTTAAAGTTAGTAACTAAAAACCTGCAAATAAAATGATCTTTAATGTAAACTAATGACATACCTGGGTACAGTACTTAAACCTGGGTCTTATTTTCATATGAAAACACTGGCATAGTGGTTTCAATCACTAGTTATAGAACATAAAATGAATTATAGAAATGGACTACTGGGGCTTGAGAGATGGCTCAGTGGTTAAGAGCATGGAGTCTTCTTGAAAAGGACCTGAGTTTGATTAACAGCATGGTGGCTAATAACCATCCATAACTCCAGTTCCAGGAGACCTGACCCCCTCTTCTGACCTTGCAGACATTTCATGACATGAGTGAATACATGCAGGCAATACACTCATACATATGGAATAAAAATAATAAACTATACTGATAAAATAATTTTTAAAAAAGAAATGAACAAACTACTTTAACAGTTAAGGTATCAGAGTTAATTTTTCAAATGATTTAAAATTACTCTCTATATGATAAATTTTAGATCTGAAATGAGATAAAATACTGCATTGTCACAAACTTGGAATACTTAAAAAATTACATAATAATTAAAATTATGTGTCTAAAGTAAAAGGTAAAAAATACATAATGAGTTCTGGGAAGCATTGTCATATCAATGTAGCTTCATGAAACTTAAAATATGTAGAGCTCTGATGTGGATAATTAATAGTGAAAGAAGCTGTATATATTTGATAGGGTCTGGGTTGTGAATGCATAGTATACCTCTGAGAAAGATGATTCTTAATTTTTAAAATGTACATGTAGTCATACTCTTTATTGTATAAAAGAAAAATCATTCTTATAATACACAGTAGAAAACATCACAAGATAATTTTCTTTGACTGATATGATTATAGAGCTGGAGAGATGTCTCAGCAGTTAGGACCACTGGCTGCTCTTCTAGAGGACCCTGCTTGGTTCCCAGCACCCACACATGGCAGCTAACAACCTCCTGTAACTCCAGTTCCAAGAGACCTGATGCTTTCTTCTAGCATCTGTGTGAACTGCACATATATGGTACACTTACATACATACAGGCAAAACACTCATACTCATAAAATAAATAAATTTTAATGGTATGATCACTGTATAAATAATGCAAAATGTAGAGAGGAAAGCATTGGAACAATATATCAGACATTTAACTGAATAAAATATTCAGTTGTGCAGATTCTGTATTAGTGTCAATATAAATTTTTTTAATGTGTATTAGTGTACTGTCTGCATGTAAGTTTGTGCACCCATGTCATGCAATGCCGCAGAGGTCAGAAGAAGGCACCAGATTCCCCTGGAATTGGAGTTAAAGATGGTTCTTAGCCACCATGTGGGTGCTAGGAATCGAACCTGGGTCCTCTGCAAGAGCAGTCGGGGCTCTTAACTGCTGAGCCATCTCTCCAGCTCAATACAAATCTTTTAAAATATGTATTTGCATACATTTCCTGATTCCATGTGAAGATTTAATTTGTGTCAATTTTAAATTGCAGTTATATGTTTTTATTGTCCTTTAGAGAGTCTTTGAAACCCCAAAGCTTCAGGTACTACAAAGCCAGGAGCAATGCATGAATTGAAATTATTTTATCTTAGATTATTTTTTACCATAAAGCATATTGTTGGGTTTTTTTAATATTTTACTGTAATATGCCAATATATTTCTTTCATTTAGAGACCCAAGATGTACTCTAAGAGACAGAACTTAACAAATCAGAGTGTGTCTTTTAGCACAAATCTCCCATTCTCTCCCAATACTCTTTGACAGCCTAGGATGCTCTATAACTTTAGTTGGTTTTCATATGAGGAAAATGCATTGGTCAGTTTTCTTACTGTTCATATTACTGTCAAATTGTATATAATAAGAAGTATTTTATATGATTTATTTATTTTTAATTTCATAAAAATCTGGAGAGATGGCCTAGCAGTTAAGAGCACAGACTGCTCTTGTACAGGACCCGGGTTAGATCCCCAGCACCCACATGGTGGCTGAGAACTGTCTTTAACTCCAGTTCCAGAGTAATCCGACACCCTCTTCTGACCTCCATGGCATTGCTCAACATGGGCGCACAAACCTACATGCAAACAGTACATTCATACACATAAAAAAATAAATAAAATATAAAAAAGGAAAAATTTGTTATAATAATATGATATTTAAATACTTAAATATAAGACATGAAACTACACAACTTCCAGAAGTAAATACAGATAAATGTTTCAAGACATTGAAATTGGCAAGGATTTCTATGGCACGGAAAACAGGAACAAATAAAGGACAAGTGGGATTGCCTGAAACTCAAAACTGACACAGTGAAGGAAGCTATGAACAGGAGAAACAGCATAGAGACTCACAGAAAACCTTTTCAAACTATACATGACAAAGGGTTGATTTCCATAAAATTAATATAAAGAACTGTTAAAGCAAAAATGAGGAGAAAACAATAGTAATCATATTAAAACATGGGCAACAGAACAAAATAAGTAGTCTTTTTTTTTTCAAAAGAATGAGCACAAATACCAATTTGTATACAAAACCAAACATTATCATCATTGTCAAGGGAATGAACATCAAAGCCGTGAGATACCACCTTACTCCATTAGAAAAGATAACTATTCAAACTATTTAAGATACAAGTTTGTAGGGTTGTGGAGAACAAGGAACCCTTTCACATAGTTTCTTTTTTAATAAAAAGGAGATTTATTTTAGATGTTTTTTATTAAATCAAGTACAGAAAAACAATATTGGTGAGGATAAGAGACAGCATTGAGTTCAGATACAACATAAGCCTAAAGCCAACCCTGCAAAATAAGAAGCTGACTTAACAAATAAGAAAAACACTACTAAAAAAAAAAATTAGAATCTAGACTAACAAAATATCTCAGCCAAAGTTATGGTTAAAAAATTGAAAATGCCCATCAAAGCTTACCTGTTCCAATCCATCCTATTTATATTTAAACTGCCATTTTCTCTATGTAGTCTATGCACCAGTAGCGAATAGAAAGCAAAGGTCTACATAAGAGCGTGGGGGTGATAGCACTTTACAGAGGAGTTAACCAGAATAGTCAGTCTTTGATCAAAGCAATGAGGTGACATTTTATCTAAATTCGATATGGTCAATTGAGGGCGATGCTGGTAAAGAAGGCTGCTGGCCCGCAGCTTCTTCCTGGAAAACAGGTAGTCTCCAACAGCTACCAAAGTGGCTACAAAATTGCTTGTTCCAAAGCCAGTGCTGTGAAATTGATTACCTCAGAACCCAATATAAAGCCGGCCTAAGAGTTGTTTACTTGTCAAGGCTGCTGCTATGTAGCTTGAATACAAGCTGTGAGGCTATTGGCCTTAGACCTTAATACACAGCCAGGAGTTGATCACTTAGGGTGATCAGCTAGATGAGAATCCAATTGCAAGCCTGAATTGACCCACGAATACACCAGCAAAAGAAACATGTGAGAATTAACGGACCTGGTATCAAATTAGATGGTATAACTCTTGAAGAATTTGTTTATTATTGTCTGGAACAAGTTACCTATATAGATAGAGTGGCATCACTTCTCAGTAGTCAATCCCAGAGCTCTTACATCAAGTGTTGTTCTTGTTCATGTGGTGGGGTCAGAAAGGATGTGGCAGCATAGCCTGCCCTTGCATAAAGTTAGTAATCTGTATAATTAGTACTTTCTGGATATGCTATAGTTTTCTAAAGAACTGAGTAACAATGAATAGTAAGGGATGAAGAACAACAACAAGGGAAGGGAGGAGGAAGAAGAGGAAGAAGAACGAGGAGGAGGGAGAGGAGAAGAGGAGGAGGAGGAAGAGCTCGGGGGAGGAGAACAAGAAAAACAAAGAAAAAGAAAGGAGGAGAAGGAGAAGCAGGAGGAGGAAGAGAAGGAAGGAAGGGGAGGAGGAGGAGGAAGAGGAGGAAGGAAGGAGAGGAGGAGGAGGAGGAGGAGGAAGAGGAGGAGAAGAGGAAGAGGAGGAGAGGAGGAAGAGGAGGAGAAGAGGAAGAGGAGAAGAGGAAGAGGA
Organism: Rhizomys pruinosus; assembly: GCA_009823505.1. NCBI lineage: Eukaryota > Metazoa > Chordata > Mammalia > Rodentia > Spalacidae > Rhizomys > Rhizomys pruinosus. Next base: position 328,505 of record VZQC01005585.1, read on the forward strand.
GGAGGAGGAGGAGAAGCAGGAGGAGGAAGAGGAGGAAAGAAGGAAAGGAGGAGGAGGAGGAAGAGAAGGAAGGAAGGGGAGAGGCCAGAGTATGATTTTCTTAATGACATTCAAACAGCTATTTAAACATCTGTTCTTACAACTACAAAACATAACATCCAAAATTTGCTGATGACAGTGTTAAGCTTTCAATCCTGTCTATTAACACCACCAAGACCACTGGACCAAATGTACTTGTTCCCTGGAACACATACCTCAGGGTGCTTAAACCAAGGTGATTATCGTAAAAAAAAAATAGTGCTCTGTACTGTGTGATACAGGCAGAAGTGTACTTGAGATTTCATTTATGTAGTAATAACTGCTTTCCATTTGTATGGGGATTTTCCATAGTGTATTAGGAAGAGGGGGCAGCACAGTTAGAAGCCTCTGTCATTATTAGTGTTTACGGTGTCTATTCATATATGCCCTTTCCTATTTTCATCTACCACATGAGTAGTGCATGGACACTTCAAGCTTCTCTTGACTATGGTACTCCATTTTCCTTCATTTAATAACTATTACTAGGAATCTCTAATGTCTTTTCCTAACAAGTAGACCATTGCAGTATGCACTTTAATAAATGCAATGATATCTATACTCTCTTTTTCATTTTTAATTGAATTTTTGTACAGTAAGGACATCTCAATCAATCTTAATTCCCTTTTACCCCCTTACCTAGTGGCACCCTTCCACAGCCCTCCAACTGGAGCTAATATGCTCTCTTCTTTGTGCAAAGGCTCCGTTGTGTCAAGTTAGCATCTCTAGTCATTCATCAGGGTGAATTCATCCACTGAGGTCTTTTCAGCCCATCCAGAATCCTTTGATTTAAGATCAGCTCTCCTCATCCAGAAGTAATCAGCTGCCAATTGTTCTGCTAAAATTGGGACCTGCTGTCCATTTCCACATTTCTAAGCTGGATTTTTTCTGCTTAAGTTTGCATAGGTCTTGTGAAAAAAGAAAATAAAAATACAGTTATCAGAATCGAAAACATTGCTTTTGTAATGTCAGCTTTCAGAGGGATGAGACAAGAAGATTGTGAGTTCAAAGATATCCTAGGCTATGAGATCCATTCTCAAAAACATTGCTTGAAATGTTTACTGCAGGAACTGGTATTAGAGAGGTGCAGGAATAATGAGATTCACCCCTGGGATGATTTGTCTTTTGCAATCATCAGTTTATTTCTCCAAGGTTACAGGTTTATATAGGGAAAAAGTTGGCAGCCTTTGAAAGCATGTCAAAGAGGCAAGTTTCCAAGAAAAAAGTAAAACAAACAAACAACAAAAAAGGTGCCTCTTTTACAGAGAAGTCAGGGGAAGATTTTTACAAAGGGCCTGATAAAGCAGATAACAAAGGTTTCTTAACGAAGTTGTTTCTTTTTTTTAATTTTTTTTTTTTATTTTTCTTTTTTTTAAATCTATTTTTTAAGCAGTTGTGCCCAAACCTACACAGCCTAAGGCTCCCACCATCCAGCTGGAGGGGCTTGTATGTACAATCAAGTTGATCAAATAAGTGTCCAGTCTATATTGCTGTAGTTTTACCATTCACTCCAGTCACAGCCCTTACATTCTACCACACCCCCTCTTCTGCAGATTGTTCCCTAGGCTTAGAAAAGGAGAACAGGAAGACGAGAAGCAGAATAGTCTATTTTGTCTGGAGATGTCATTTTGGACTCTGATCAGTTCTGGCTGTTTCCTTTAATGGGCTCACAGTTTGTCCAGGAATAACCTTTCAATTCTACTAAGGAAGCACAAGTGATTAGATTTATAGGTATTTAAACAGTACTAATTATTATGGAAGGTCACTTCGGTATAGACACAGATGTTTGGATGTTGTGCTAATCCATGAATTACGTTTTTTTCTGTAAAAGATGACAAGGATTTACTGTGACTTATAATATCTCCTAATTACTAGAGGATGTAAGCTTGTGGCATCATCCGTAAGTTATTCCTCCAAGGAGAGAGCTAATAGCCAAATAGATTTGGGATATACAGACATATGGCTGCCACTGCTGCACACTATTTCCAAGCAGGTGAGGTGTAGCTGATGTTGACGGAGGAGTCTTGCTTGACTCAAGGAGACCAACATTTGCTTTATTGGTTCAGTGGCCTTTGGTAACACTCTCTGGTATTCCAGAGACCAACTGTACACTTGCAAGTGCAGTTTCAATACAACCTTCCCATGCTTACATCAGGTCTTCAACAGCAGGGACTTACTGTCTCTCTTCTTTCAGGTATCCCTGTTTACAGGCAAGAAGCCTATCCTAAGTGCCCATCAAGTGATGACTAGAGTTGCAGTACATGTACATGATGGAATAATCTTTACCAATATAAGGAAGCAAAATGCTGTCATTTGCAACAACATAGCTGAAACTGAAGACCACTGGTTAAATAAACAAGATCTTACTAGTAAAAAGTTACAACTCAAAGAAATTGGGAGTGTGGTGATAATTACAAAGCTAGAAAGAATATTAAAGGAAAGAATTTATAGAGCTTGATCAGTGGCTGTCATAGTTTATTTTCCTATTACAGAGAAAAAGTACTCTGAACAAAACAACTTAAGGCAAAAAGGGTTTATTTTAGTTCACAGATCCATTATGCTGGAGAGGTCATGTTGTGGAGCTTGAAGCAAGTAATCTCATCACATCTGCTGTTAGAAGAGAGCAAGGAATATTTGCCTTGTTTCTCTACTTCATATTATCCAGGATCCCCTGCTTAGAGATGATCCTTCCTCCTCCCCCAAGTTAAGATGAGTCTTTGTACACCAACTAACTTAATCAAGATATTCCTCCATAGGGGCTGGAGAGGAGGCTCAGCAGTTAAGAGTACTTGCTGCTCTCACAGAGGACCCGGGGTCAATTTTTACCCACATGGCAGCTGACTACTGTCCTTAACTCCAGTTTCGTGGGATCTGATAATGTCTTCTGACTTCTGCGGGCATTGCATGACATGGGTGCACTTTATAAATGCAATTCACTCATATACATAAAATAAAATCAAAATAATAAACTTTAAAAAATTTTTTGGTCTCTCTTAGAGACTTAGCATAATATCTTCTAGTTCCATTTATTTATCTGCAAAGTTCATGATGTCATTTTCTTTACTGATGCATAGAATTCCACTATGTAGATGTACCATATTCTCTTTATATATTGGTCAGTTGAGGGGCACTTGGGTTATTTTTAAAAAGTTATTTCTGGGGCTGGAGAGGCGGCTCAGCAGTTAAGAGCACTGGATGCTCTTGCAGGAAACCTAGGTTTGAATCCCAGGACCCACATGGTAGCTAACAACCATCTGCACCTACAGTTCCAGGGGATCCAGTTCCCTCTTCTGACCTCAGAGGGTTCTACACAACACGGAAGCACTTACATACATGTAGTCATAACACATATACACATGAAATAAAAAAATAAATATTTTTAAAATACATTCCCTCATCATCGTGTCTAGAGGCTTTTATCCAGGTTATTCTGGGTTCTGTAAAGTTAGCAATTCATGTGAACCATTACAGAGGATTAGAGTTAGAGTTAGTGAAGAATACAAATTTCTTGTCTGCTACTTCACAATTTAGCACTAAAAGAGAACAGGAGAGAATGACTCCATATATTTGAAAGAGGAAGAATAAGATATTTTAAGTATTTTAATCGGAAATGAAAAATATTTGGTGATACAGATAGACTAAACTGGCTTAAACATTATGCAATATGTACATGTGTTGAAATATCACATGATGCCTCATTAATATGTATCTTTTTACTTCTTATATAGCAGCCAAAATGAATTTAGTTAATATAATTGGAGAAGAAATGAACTATAAATCTATTATGTATTATTTAGTTCTCCATAAAAAATGTCTAAAATTCAGATATGCACTACTTGCCAAATTTCTCTGTTCTGCCAGAAGAAAAAAAAAATCAAAAGGAGGCATTTAACTACGTACAACTTATCATAACAACTCATTTTGGTTCTCAGTAGTCTTGTCCTCATGTGATTACAAAATAGTCCTGATAATGCAAACCATAATTGTATTCACATTTTCCCCTTTTTTGATATTTAGCAGAATGTGTTTCTTCCAAAATCTGAATGTCAGAATGGTTAGAATACATAAATTCATCCACAGAGCTCTGTGTCCATATACATTTTGCTTTAGTTTGTGAGATAACATACTAACTTCTCTCAAGAAGCAGCTGTGAGGCAGTAATGTCTTCTTATGAAACAAATACAAGTTTTACTTGGTGGACACTAGAGTGGTGTATTAGTTGGCCACTTGATAATTTTCTCTGAGAATGACATAAAGATAATGGAAACACACCAAAAACATTTGCACAGCTGATTATGGGTTTCAGCGTTTAGAAAGCTGAAGCAGGAGGGTCATGAGATGGAGCCAAGCTTGAACCACGGAGTAACACTAAAAAAATCAGCAAGAAAAAATGCTTAAGTCCTGAAAATATGAGCCTGTTGCACACATCTGAAGGATAAAGTCCTGAAGTTCTCTGTGGAGTGTCTGTACATAACATACATGAGTAAACAAGCAAAAGGTGAAAGATAGTTAAATGCATGGAATCAAGGACAGAACGCTGAGGAATCTGGTGCAAAACTGAATTTTTGAGGACAAAGAGAACAATTCAATAAATGGTATATTATTATCTAAATAAAGATTTTCAAAAATCCAAAACATATACATGATATGTGGGGTGTCCCATTTATTTATAGGATGAACCATGCAGAAGACATGTCCAGGAAATCACAGCACATGGATGCAAGTTAAGGTGTCCAAATACAGAGAGAGATTTATTCCAAAAATGGCAGACTTATATAGCCAGCATGACTCAACTCCCAGGGCCAATCCTAAACCTTTGCATCACTGCATCCCACCTCATGGGCATGGTCAGGGAGGTTCCATTGGTTTAGAATGCTAGCCAACTTAACTAAATTTTCCCACACCTCACCCTTTAATTTTTTTTTCTGAGAGGCAGATGAGCCCATGGGAGAGGCTAACAACACAAAGGAACCTGAGCTTTGACTAGACAGCTGCTCAAGCCTGTCTTGAGTGCCACGTAGTGGGAGGTGAAGGGGAAAGATCAGACCTGAGACTTTATTTTTTACACTAAGGCCAATTATTTAAAAAAAAAAACATGAAGTGAACCAATCATCAAACATAAGAATGAATGTAAGTAACATTCATGCAAAACCAATTAGCAAATATCAAAGCTCAAATTTTGAACAACCCAAGGTCCCCACAGTCTAATTGGAGAAGCTTGTATGCACAAGTGTGCTGATCAAATAAGAGTCCAGACCATATTTTTTTATGATCTCGGGAATTACCCCATATCTCCTCAGCCCTTACATTCTACTGCATCCCCTCTTCTGCATCTGATCCCTGGGACTTCAGGGGACAAGGGGAAGAAGTGGGTGAGAAGCAAAACAGTCTATTTTTCTTTGAGGTGTCACTCTGAACTCTGGTCTGTCCAGGCTGTTTCATTCCATGGGTTGGCAGTTTATTTAGGAATTCCTTTTTCAGTCCTACTAACAAGCTCAAAAAATGTGATAGTAAAGTTGTTTAAATGGCATTGATTATCATGACAAGTTACCCTGTGGGCACAGATACAAATACTTAGATGGCATATTAGTCTAGGTAGTAAGGCTTTTTTATATTGTTTTTAATTACTAGAGGTTTAATGCCAGCCATATGTTATTCCCCTAAAGGAGCAGGCTAATAGCCAATTAGGTTTGGGGTAACTTTTGCAGCCACTAGCTATGCAATGGCTTCCAGGCAGGTATGGAGTAGTAATGAGTCTTGCTTGACTCAATGAGACCAATATTTTTTTTTCTTTCCAGTGGCCTTTGATAATGCTCTCAAGTAGGGATTTCAGAGACCTACTGTCCATTTGCAAGTGTGGTCTCTATGTCCTTTCTGTTCTTACACCAGGTCTTCAACAGCTGGATCTTAATGTCCACATGAGTGTAATCCAATTTGTACACAAATAGCCTTTAATTTTTTTTATTTGGGAGGGCATTAGCCCCCAGACAATGCTTCTTTGGCAGAATGACCCATTGCTGTTACCAAAGCTTTCTTATTAACACATTTGCCAAACTATCGAGCTTTTAAATATTTTCCAATAATGTCTAGCTCTGAATAAAATTTTCTTTACGGTTCTTATGCCCGTTAGTTAATTAAAGACTGGCTATATATGCCCTATGATCAATTGTTACTATAGCAGTTGGCTGTTTTGTAGTTGAAACAATTCCATTACCATCATAATTTATTTTCTTTTCTATAAAAAGGAAAGGTAAAAAGGTTTCTTTATCAAAACTTAGCAGCAACTGGAAAGTAAACTGCATTAGGACATATTATAAACAGTTGTTTTAAATAGGAAGGGAAAGGGAAAAATGCCTGATCTGAATTGGAAAATGATGTACGAAATGCACAAAGCATCAATAAAAAAATTAAATTAAAAAAAATAAAATAAAAAATAAAAAAAATATTTTTTTTGAAAAAAAAAAAGAATTTAGTTAGTGATGTTTGGTGCCTGTACCCCAGGCAGTCTGAAGTTTTTATTTTGTTTTGTTTTGTTTTTGTTTTGGTTTTTTTTTTTTTTTTCCTTTTGATGCTTAGATGGGCCAGCTTCTCTTGGTCCATCCTGTAAAATCCAAAGCTATACCTTTCCAGGCATTAAAGATGGTGTTTTGGCCTGTGAAAACATGCAAATCTTTTCCCATTCCCATTGTTAGCTTTAAGATTTCAAAATTGAAAATTTATCAAAAGGTTTGGAATACAGTTTTCTATTTGACTGTAACCCAGAGGGAGTACTCTGGCACCTTTCCCTTTTATGTTTTTGTTTTGTTTTGTTTTAATTTTTATGTTTTGATCTATAGATATTTAAAAGGCAGTAGTATTACACATACCTATAGACAGGAACCAAGGAGTAAGCATCCAGTAAGTCTATTTAAATGGTCTGAATATTTGCCTATATATATTGTAGGCAAAAGAAAAGTCACAGGTACTACTTTACAGAAAAATATAGAGAACATTTGTGTACATTTAATCCCAAAGTTGTTACTGGAAATCTAGTACAAATTAAAAGCAAAACAAATTTTAATAACAATTTGTATCTCCAGATTTTGTTACATGCTCCTAAGAGAGATGAAGCTTCTCTTGCTTTGAGCAGGTACAACACAGTCTTGCTAATGGAAGTGGATGAAGAAGCTGCCAGCAGCTTCTCCTGGGAACTGGAGCTAGAATGCAAAGCTTCAGCCAGCTGTGGAAATCCCACAGCCTAGCCTGGGCTAGCTTACTCCTCCTGACTCAGGATCTTGGCTTTGGGCATTCGCCACACCCCTTCTATGGACAAATAAAACCCACCACTTAGGGATCCACACTACCAGGTCTTACACACTGGTGGCCAGCTGCATGCTTCTGCCTAGTAAAAAACCAGCTAGCCAAATCAACACACACTTAAAACACAACTCTCATGGGAATCCACACCCCCAGGTCTCACAGACTGGTGGCCAGTTGCAGGCCTCTGTCCAGTCATAACCCATTAGCAACCACTGCAAGCTCTATGCAAGAAAGGGCCTAATATGCATGCAAAAATTAATGAATTCAAGGATTCCTCATATGATAGTGAAGGAGGATCCAGATTTTTTTTTTACTAGCCCATATCCCCAAAGACCCAAAACTTTAACAATTTAATCCTATGAAAACCTGTTTGTTTCTTTGTTTCAAATGTTGAAAGGGTGTAACCAGTAGGTTGCAGTGTAGATTCATTAAGATGTCCAATAAATTTTTATTATTTCTAATATACAATTAATGCATAACCTTTGTTGAAATTGAATTATGCATTGACTGTTTAATTATAAACCTGCGTCTTGAGAAGGAAGGGCCAAATTCCAACTCAGAGGGAGTGCTTTCTTGGTTTTATAGTTGTTAACATTAAAAATATACTTAGAATACAAGCACACACATCCATATACACGTCTGTGCTCATATACATACACACATATGTAATAAAGAAAAGATTAAGTTGACCTGTAAGAGAGAGAAGTCATATTATTGTTTGATGTTCCAATGAGAAACATATAAAATTATTTTTTAATGTGTCATAAGGTTGTTTTTACATAATTAGAATAAATGTCCTAGTAACACATAAAACAGCTGAGATCCATATGCCATTTCTTTAGGCCCATTCACAACCATTTGGTTTTAATTAACTATCCCTAAAGTCTATTCCTATTCTCTTTTCCTATCCTGTCCCTACTGGTTAACTATCATAGGCTGTCTCTATGATCAGGTACTACTGTCCCTGTTCTATTTACAAAGCCAAAAGTTAAGGAGGGTGCCCAAAAGTAGATAAGTCACAGTTGTTTGAAGTCTTGGACTGATGTATCTTGTCTTATTATTAAGGACTGTTGGAATGATAATAATTATTAATAATCATAACAACCATAACAATAACAATTATAATAATTATAATCATAACTATCATCAATAATAATTAATAAACAGTATTAGTCACAATTATTATCATTAAGGAAAATTATCAATAATTATTCTTAATAATAATAATAACAATCAACAATTTATCATTAAACTGAATTATTGTTATTAGCAATTATAATCAATATTACCAATTAGAAATATCAATAACAATTACCAATAATAATCAACAATAATTTATCATTAAACAGAATTTAATACATCCTCAAATTTATATAAACCCAATTACAAATGTTAAGAATAAGAGGTATAAAACAGACAGTCTTTATGAGCTGAATCTATTTTCTTTGTCTATGGTTGACTCCTAATTAGGTTTAAACCTGTAGGATTATTATGATTTAAAAGCAGGAACTTGCATTCATTCCCACATACACACAGTTTGAAGATGAGCTTAAAGAAACATAAAATATTTTTTCAAAAAAATGTTTCATTTAATTTGAACCAAAATATTAATTTATGCTGTTAAAGAGGCTTTTACTAATTGTTTCTTTTTTTTTTTTTAATTATCAGAGCAAGTGTCTTTTGTTGGAACTCCAGGGCCTGTAAACTCCATAGAAATCCATCTGTTTTGTCTCCAAAATGGTAAAATTAAAAGATTGTGTTACTTAAAGTCAAATTCTAATAGACAACTTAAATTTAGGCATGATTTATGATAAATTATTATTAAGAAACCATGTGCTCAGCTCTGCTGCTGCTATGCACACAGCAGGCAGGAAGGTGGTGGCAGAACACAAGCCACATGTAGTCAGGAACTCTGTGGGAAAAATCTTGAAGGTGAAACACATTTAAAAAGATCAAAATAACTAAATCAACCACTTTAATTGTGCACATATTTTTACTCAAAATATATCTAAGATACTCACGGTTAAGTAAAAATATTACATTTTAAGTAAAGCATGCTAAGATAGATTTGAATTGCTTAAGCATTAATGCTAGCTGAACCCCAATTTTGGATCCAGAAGCAGCCAGCAGGTTTAGGTAAGAAGAGTTAGAGAATCAGAAATATTTACTCCAAAAATCCACAAGAAACAAGAGAACAATACACTTTTATCTAAAAGCAAGTTGAAACTGAGATAAAGACCTTTCAGAATTAAGTAACTTTCAAGAGAATGTTTAGCCCTAAGGAAACTGTAGCTGAGTGGTGGATAGTTGTAAATTTACATCACAGAAACCTATGCTCAGCTCTGAGCAGAGCTAGAGCAAGCCTGGGGGAATTACCATATGAGAGAATTAAGCTAGAGCTGAGCCAGAGAAACTGGTTTCTCACAGCAGGAGATCAAGACAAGTTTTTTTTGAAATTAAAACCCCAAAGTTTTAATTTAGGCCTGTAAAGTTATGAATAATGATTCCAAGGCCAAGTGTGGCTACTAAGCCTTGATATTAAACTCAGCCTTGAAGTCCCTGGCTTTTATAGCCTGCAGGAGTGTTTATGTTAGGAGGCACATGCCTGGGCAATGAGATGCTCATTCCTGAGCCAAGCCAGGTCTTTAATGCTTCCACATGGCAGACAAAAAGGAACCAGTTGGGAATGTGTCAGCTTCCTCCATGCATACAAAACCGCATGTTCCCACATTGGCCTCCAATACATCCAAACGTGCAGGAGAGAGTTGCTCAATGCCAAAAGATAGATGTGAGGAGAGAGAGAAGAGGAAAAAGGCAAGATGTGGAGGTTCACATACCAAATTTGTCAGAGTTTCCTCCAGCCCAACATCTTGGCGCCATTTGTGGGGTGTCCCATTTATTTCCAGGGTGAACCATGTGGAAGACAAGCACAGGAAAGCACAGCACAAGGACGCATGTTAAGGTGTCCAAATACAAAGAGAGCTTTATTCTCCAAATGGCCAGCTTATATAGCCATCGCGACTCAACTCCCAGGGCCAAATCCTAAACTTTTGCATCACTACATCCCACTCCATGGGCTTGGCCAGAGAGGTCCCATTGGTTTAGAATGCTAGCCAACTTAACTAATTTTTCCCACAATGATTCATTCCAGATAAATAAAACTCTATTTTGGTAATTTATTATTATTTTAACTTTTGTTAATTTAATGCAAATATACAAAGAAAGACCATCACATCCGACCTCCAGTCCCTTCACAAATCCTCTGTCTCTCCACACCATAGCTCCTTCCCAGCTTTATGCTTTTACATAACACACTGAGTCCAGTTGGCACTGCCCTTGTGTCAATATGTATGGGCCCATCCACTGTAGCATTGGAAACCTGTCAATGGTCACACCTTGAAAGATGAACAGCCCTCCCTCCCCCAGCAGCTATCAATTGCAAAGAGTTCCTAAGGTGGGGTAGGTCCTGGAAGCACCTTCCTCATCTATTCTGTAATTTGGCTGTCTGGCTTGATCTTGTGCAGGTCTTGGGCAGGCAACCACAGCTGCTTTGAGATCATGAGTGCACACCCATGTCATCTCCAGAAGACAGCATTTCACAGGGCTCCTCCAATTCTCTGGCTCTTACATTTTTTCTAGCCCTTCTTCCATGTGTTCCCTGAATGTTGGTAGAAGGGGCAGAGTTGATAAAAAGTCACATTTAGAGATGAGCTCTCACAGTCCCTTAATCTCTGTTCTTTCACTAGTTATAAACTTCATTGACAGATGCTCACTACAGAAATAAGATTCTCTGAGAAAAGTTGAAATCTATGTATATAAACATAAACATTTGGGCTTTCTGACAGCATGGCCAATTTAATAAAACAACAGTAGCAGGTTTTAATTCTAGGGCTCTATGTTCTCCCAGCCATGAGCTACAATACAATATTAGACATGATATTCTCTGTTTTAGAGAAAGTCTCACATTCAATCAGAAAATGATTAGTTACTCTATAACAAGTCATTCCACTACTGTACCAGTGAGCACATCTTTCTTTGAAGGTTGTTATAGTAGCTTGCTATAGTAACCATGCTCCTGTGATAAATGCAGCCCAGTTCTGCCCTTGGCTACCTGATAACCTCTCAGGCTAGTCATTTATTACCTTTCTCAAGCCCATCTGTTAGCACTCAACACGCTAACCAGACAGGGAACAGATGATTCCACTGTTGGACCTCTCAGAGTGATGCTTGCTTAGCTCTCTTCAGTCATCCAGACCTCTCAAACTGATGCTTGATCAGGTCTTCTCAGTCATTTTCACTGCACACCACACTCAGCAGTCATCAAGCTGCTGGTTCTGGTTCTGATACTGGACTTCACAGGCTGACACCAGATAAGTCCTTCTCAGCCACTGCTAGCACTGAACGATCAAACTCAAGCCTGATGGGCTATCATTTACACACACACACACACACACACACACACACACACACACACGCATGCATGCACACACACACACACACACACACACACACATACACACCATGATTTTCCCCATACTCACTTGCTTTTCCCTGGTTAAATACTTATATGCCTCATGTTCAACTTCTCTGCTTTCATTTTATCTATAATCTGCTATGCTATACACTCTCTCTTAATATATACACCCCCAAGCCCTGTTCTAGTTTTCTGCTCTATACCTATGCTACAAAGTCAGCATACCAAGCAACAGATTTGAAGTTAAGGTGCATCTATAAGAAACAGCATCAAACACTTGATTTTCTGATCTGAGTTTCTCAATCAGAATAAATTTTTTGAGTTCCATCAGTTTATCTGAGACTACCATGATTTCATTTTTTTCTTTACAGCTGAGTAATATTCCATTCTGTTGGAATACAGTTCAGTGGTAGAATACTCATCCAGCATTTGTAAGCCTATTAATTCAATTCCCAACACTGGAGAAAAAAAACACACACACACATATACTCCATTGTGTGTGTGTGTGTGTGTGTGTGTGTGTGTGTGTGTAGCACACTTTTCATATCCATCTGTTGTCAGGTATAAAGATACATTGATTCCATTTAATAGATATTGTCACTAGAACAGCAGTGTCTTTGTAGTGAAATATAAAATTTTCTATGTATAAAGGTAGGAATGATATAGATAAGTTATATGGCAGTTTAATTTTTCAGTATCTAGAATTTGAGAAGCTTCCAGGCTGACTTCTAAAGTCTATACAAGTTCCCCTTTAGCCACATCCAGGTCAGTAACTCTGGGCATTTTTGTTACTGATTATGGCCATTCTGCCTGAGATAAGATAGAATATTAAAGTAGCTGTAACACACATTTCCCTGATGGCTAACAATTTTGAAATATTTTCAAGTGTTTCCTAGTTCCTTCTATTTCTTCTATTGAGATTTTTCTGGTCAGTTATGTAGACCATTTTTAACCTGGATTGTTTATTTTCTTCATGTTTAGTTTCTTGTGTGTTATTTTTATGTTATAAGCACTAATCCTCTATTAGGTGAATAGCTTGCCAAGGTTTTCTCTCATTCTGTGTATCCTTATTCAACACTGCACAGCTCCCCTTGATCTGTAGCTTTCTGGTTTCATGAGATTCCAGTTGTCAGTTTTTTATCTCATCTCTCCTACCTAAGTCATATTCAGAAAGTCCTTACCTGTGCCTAGCAGTTAAAATGTACTGTAACATTTTTCTTCTACAAGTTTCTGGATACCAGGTATCACATCTTCCCCTGAGGACTTTGGTGCATTTTAGTTGAATTTTGTGCAAAGTAGGAGATGAGGATCTGATTTCATAACTTTCAAGGAGTTCAAGCTCAGTCTCCTCTCCCCAACAGTTGTTACTGATTTTACAATGTTAAGGAGGAGACTTGTGGATCTTGTAAGTTCCAGGATCTTCCTGAGATTTGTAAATTTTATTTTCTTTTTGAGGCTTCAAACTTCCTTTTACTTCCTCAGACTTAAAAGAGCTTCTTCACCTACAGGTAAGCATGGTGGCACACCCATTTGAGCCAGCACTCTAGAGGCAGAGGCCAATGACTGTCTATCAAGGCCAGCCTGATCTACATAGCAAGTTCCAGGCCAGCAGATCTACAGAGATATCTTGTTTCAAAAAGACTAAAGTAAATAAATCAATAATTAATGAGCATCTCTACTTAAGGGAACATTTCAATTTAGCAAAAACATTACACAAAAATTAGTTTAATAGCTTAAGGTATGGCCATTCAAAATGGAAATTACACTGAGGGTTAAAATATAAATGTGACAGAAAAAAGAGACTTTTCAGTAGAATGCATGTCTGTGTTGGAAGAATAATTCAAATAACCTAAATTATAAAATTAATTTTAATGAAAATGAAGAATTGTCTGTCTTACTTTCTATCCCTGTGATAAAGCGCTGACCAAAACAGCTTGGGGAGTAAGGGCGGATTTGGGTTACAGCTCAGAGTCCATCAGCAAAGGAAGACAAGGCAGGAACTCAGGGCAGGAACCTAAAATCAGGAGCTGAAGCACAGACTACGGAAGAATGCTTGTTGACTGGGTTGGAACCTGGTCTGTGATCAGCCTGCTTTCTTCATTTATAATGTATATTTTATTGAGCTTTTGTACACTTAACCCAATAAATCTTCATAATATTTAGAATTCCACCCCCGTCTACACTCCTTATGCTCCCCTCACTGGATTCCAGACATTCTATCATATGTGTAAAACCTGTGCAGCCAAGCTTCTGTACTCAGATGTTCACTGTTACAAGTTTGAAGTCTAGTGAGCCAATCTAGAGTCACTTAAAGAAGATCTACTGTCCCTCTGATCTCACCAAGGTTCATTGGCCTCTCCCTCCAGAGTGTTGGATTATAGGAGCCTGCTGCCTGTTTTCCCAGGTCTAGGCTGGGTTTTTGTCTGACTGAGTCAGCATGGGTCTTGTATATGCTGCCACCATTGCTGAAAGTTCAGATGAGCGAGTTCCCTGAAAGCCTGTTTCCTTATCTTCATGAACCAACCTTGACTCTTACAGTCTTTTCATCCCCTCTTCTGCAATGATCCCTGAGCTATGGCTGGATGAAATTTAATATAAGAATAATATCCGGGGACATGCACTCTTCAGTCTCTTATTCTCCAAACTTTGGCCAGTTGTGGCCTTCTGCATGCACAGCACTCTGTTGTATAGGGAAGCTTTGCAGGTGAAAGTTGAGGGACACACTGGTATTCTCTCCTCCCCTTTTCTGCCATGTTCTGTGAGCCTTACATTCCACTGGTGATGGGTCACATACTGCTGGGCATCTCTCAGACATATTTTTTCTGTGTGGGACCAATACTGGAACACTGTAATGACCTCTGTTTGTTGCAAAAATGTTTCTTTGATAAATGGTGTATTGTATAATTGTCTATAAATATAAGAATGCATATTCAGCATATAGTAAGAAATTTCATTTGTCTAGAGATATGAGAGTTAGGGTTTTCTCTAGGATCTATGACTTTTCTAGCCATGTGTGTTTGGCCATGTTTATAGTGCTACCCATGAGTTCCCTTCCATTGAGAGAGCCCTAAATCTATTTAGATAGTTATTGATTGCTCCCAAGATAAAAGTCCCACTAATGTACCACTATAGTTTGTAGTCCTATTCAGTGTTGTGGTTATTTAAAGCTGGGGTTGGAACCCTGATTGATTTCCCCCAGTGGAAACTTGCATAGTATCCTCCAGAAATATGAGAGCTAATCTTCAGACTAGAGACTTTCAGGTCAGTTCCATGTCCCTTTCTCCAAGTCCTGTGTCTAAATAATGTACTGTCTACAGCAGTTGGGTCTTACCTTCATCCTATGGAAGGTAATCAAGGACTGTAGCAATAGCTTGTGTGATTTGGGGAGTCTTTTGGATTATCCTGATCGACAACTTGTAGGATGGTC
>VZQC01005585.1:344067-415538 GCA_009823505.1 Rhizomys pruinosus
TTTACCTACCCCATCAGTATATATACTCATAAATAAGGATTTGGTACAGAGATCCACATGTTAGGGAGAATATATGTCCTTTGTGTTTCTGAGTAATTGCTACTTCACTTAGTATAGCAGTTTCTATTTCCATCCATTTACCTAAAATTTTTAGAGTTTGTCTTTCTTTACTGCTGAATAGAACTCCATTGTGTTAATGTACCACATGTGCATTATCTATTCATCATTTGAGGCACATTTAGATTGTTCCCATTTCCCAGACATTGTGAAGGGAGAAGCAATAAAAATGTATGTACAAGTATCTCTAAAGTTGAATGTGTCTCTTGGGCATATGTCAAGAAGCTGTATAACCAGATCATATAGTAGGCTCATTTTTAGTTTTTGTTGTTGAACTTTTGCACATTTCATACACTATTTCTTAATAAAATTTAGACCCATTCCCCTTCCATGTCCCCCACACCTCCAGAGCTCATGCATTCTGCAATATAGGTCTTGCATCTTTTACTCAGTCTTTCTTTCTTTCTTTCATTCTTTCTTTCTTTCTTTCTTTTTTTGATGCAGAAGTTTACTCTTTGGGGCAAAAGTTTACTGTTTCAGTCAGTTCTTTGAACCAGTCTTTTTTTGTTGTTATTGCTCCCTTTAATTTTATATTGCTCAAAATTATGCAAGCTCTGCACACTGCTTTCCATAGTGGTTACACTATTTTGCAATCCCACTTGCAGTGAGTGTGTGCACCCTTTCTCCTCATGCTTGCCACCATTTGGTGTCTTTTGTTCTCTTGATATTAGCTAATCTGACTGGGGTAGGAAGGAATCTAAGCTGGTTTTGATTTGCATTTTCCCTAATTATTAACAATACTGATCACTTTTTGTATTATGTACTTTATTTTTTGTGTGTGTTTTATATTTTTAAAATATTTTTATAGAAGTGTTGTGCATTTCATGCATCATTTCTCAGTCCAGTTTAGACTCTCTTCCCTTTCCATGCTCCCCATCCCATCTGAGTTTATGCATTCTGTCATACATGTCTTACAACTTTTTCTGAGTCTTTTTAAAGTTTTTCAAGGCAGAGGATTATTGTTTTCGGTTGAACTTTACTGTTTCAGTTGGTTCTTTGTCTCAGTTCTTTGTTGTTGTTGTTGTTCCCTCCAATTTGTATTGCTTCAACATATACGTGAATGTGTATGTATATGTATGTCACACTTATACTAAAATCATGTCATCTGATCACTTTTAAGGATGTTTCTCATCCTGCTTTCTTATACAAACTTAGTATCACCTGTCCAGTGGAGCATGGTCAACCAGGGGCCACATCCTGAAAGAAAACTGCTCTCTTCTCCAGAAGTCATCAGCTGTCCAGAGCTCCTCAGTTAAGGATAGAGACTCAAGAGCTCCAACCCCTTCCCTGATAGAATGTTGATTAGCTTGATCCTGTGAAGGCACCCACAACACTGTAAGTTCATGAATGTTGATTAGCTTGATCCTGTGAAGGCACCCACAGCACTGTTTATGAGTGCAACAGACATGTCATGTCCAAAAGACACTGTTTCACTTTGATAACCTAGCTCTTTCAATCTTTCCACTCCCTCTTCTGCAATGATCCCTTAGACTTGGGTGGCAGGGCTAATACAGATATTCCATCTGTGGTCTCTCACTCCTTGTAGTTTTCAACACTCTGATCTGGTTTTATCAAAATGAATAAGGCTAAATTCCTGTCCTAAAATTTTAAATGTTTCTACAGATCAGTATTTAGCAACTGATTACAATACTTATGAAAAGATCAAAAGCCAGAGTAGTCTGGCTTCTTCTTTGTGACCATTAAAAATAGCAATGTTTTTTGCATAGCAATCTATAGTGTGATTGGTTTTATTGTTTTATGTTTAGTAGTTCACATTTTTCCCTTTAACTTTATATTACTCTAAAATATGAATACATACCCTCCACTCATATACCACAATTAAAAAGTCTGAAAATAAGTGGTCAGTTAATTCTATAACCCATTAAGGGATTCACATTAAAACAGCACAGTTGCTTTCAGATAAAAAGAAATATAGCATTAACATTCCTCGGCTTGCATTTCAACTAGGGATTTAGTGCTAGCATCCACAAATGAGGGATAGCATTCATTGTTTGTTTTTCTGGGACTGTGTTACTTCCCCTTAGCATATTGGCTTGGAGTTCCATCCATTTACCTGCAAAGTTCATGATGTCATGTTTCTTTACCTCTGCATAGAACTCCATTGTGTAGATGTACCACATTTTCTCTATCCACTCGTTGGTTGGTGGGCACTGGGTTGCTTCCAGCTCTTTCTTATTGTGAAGAGAGCTGCAATAAACATAGATGTGCATGCATCTCTGTGGAAGGATGAGTCTTATGGGTTTATACCCAGGAGTGGTATGACTGGGTCAGGTGGTAGGCTCATTTTCAGTTTCTTAAGAGTTCTCTACACTACTTTCCATAGGGGTTGTACAAGTTTGCATTCCCACCAACAGTGGATGAGTGTTCCCTTTCCCAACAACCTCTCCAGTATTTCTGGATCATAGCTAGTCTTAGGAGAGTAAGATGAAATCTTAAGGTGGTTTTAATTTGCATTTCCTTAATTCTTAGCAAAGTTGAACATTTTTAGGTTGTATATGAATTTTCTCATCACGTGTCTCTCATAAGCATGCCCGTTTAAACTTTCCTTATATCTCCTTAATGCTATATTTTGAGACTTCCTGGTCAGCAGTGACAATTCTTGTAGATATGGTGTCCCTTTCTTCTTCATTGGAATCTTATGTGACTGCTTCTCCTTCGAATGACTATTTTTCTTTAAGGAACTCAGGATAATAGATCACACTCGACATCATTCTTGTGTCTTAGAATACAACTACTCATAATCTAGACTGTCAGGTTGGCTATGCTTAGGTTGTTCTCATTAGCATAGCCTCTAAAATAGCTAACTGCAATTCTCCAGGGTCCTATTATTTCCAATTCATCAAATAGTCCTTCAATGAAGATAAAAATTAAAACTTCTTGCCACTTTTCCTTCTTGGTGTTAAAACTGACATTAAGACATCACTTAAAGTGAAACATTTGTCAGCTATCTTGCTTTTACAGTGAATTTTCTGGAAATCATCTCCCTAGTTAACATCTTTCCAAGGACTATATCCTATTTTCTACTCCACATTTTTTCTTTGCCTTTATTTTAAAATTTTTAACAAAAATTCACAGTATTTATGTTCCTAAGTACATGGATATTTATGTAAATACAATGCATGAAATGTTACTGAATGATCTTCATAAGCATTTTCATTTTCTTGAATATTTCAGAGCAATTTTTCTAAAATCTTAACGTATGATTACTCAACATATAACAATAAGGAAAAGCAACACCTTTATTTTGGAAATATATTGCTAATTATAGTCTGATTTGGCTATAATTCTTAGATAGAGGAGTAGAAAACATATGAATAACACTGTATTTTATAGATGATATTAACTACTAAACAAGATGTTGAATCACACATTTATGAATTCAATGTTATTTTGGCTATTATGATCAATTATAGTCATTATATTCCTGAAATCTTATTTCTAAAGTGCCAAAGCCTGTTTTGTTTTGATATTTGAGACAGGGTCTCCCTGTAGCTCCATTTGACCTACAACTCCCTATGTAGACCAAGCTGGTCAATCTCACAAAGATCCTCTTGCCTCTGCCTCCCAAGTGCTAAGATTAAATGTGTGGGCCACCAGGCCTGTCTTGCCAAAGCTTGTTATTTAAATTTGTTAATTTTTTAATGTAAATTTACTAACTTCAAATTAAATTAATTTTCTAAGCTGTTTTATTAGTTTTCACTTATTAACATGGTACCACAATATCTCATTATATGTGTACATTGTATAATGTTTAAACCAGGGTAAACATATGTACTAGAATATTTATTATTTCTTTATGATGAAAATAATATGCTGTTTATTCTAGGTTTTTATAACAAGCAGAATTTCATTATTTCTATTGTCACCTTACTGAAAACAACTCCTAGAAAAAGAAGTGGTGACTTTCACTTTAATCATCTTTCCTGTTGAGGGGAATGGATGGACTGTAAGGAACATAAGAATCAACAGGTGGTCGGAAAATGAAGAAGCTAATGTGAAGATTCTCATCCTGCAACACAATTTAATCATATTTCAACCGAGTCTTGAGCCAATGTCAACTGTTAAAGGAGTACACTGATGTTCAAAACTTAAAGTTTTCTTTTGCCTATGTTATGCTCATTCATTGGCTAAAAGCAAGACAGAGGGTGTGTGGCCTTGATGTACATAATAGTCGATCGATATATTAGGGCCCAGGCTTGGTTGTCAGTCGACTAACTATACTCTTGGTACGGGAGATCTAAGAGCTTCATTCTAATGCCTACTTCATCATGTGGTTCTGGAATTATCTAATATATTCTTCCTCCATTGTTTCCATAAAACTTCCTGATTATGGGAAATAAATGGGACAAACCATAACCCTGTTCTTGATGTCAATCTTGTCTGTAACTGATGTCACTCTTTTCCTTACTTCATGATCTGTGGAAATCTTAAACTTCAACTGTTACTTGTGCAGGTCTTGGTGCTTTATTAGCCATGTGTCCCCAAATTTTAATTCTGAGAGTTTGATTCAAGAGAATCTAAGTGATTATCATGGGTTCCCATGCATTCGACCCTGCCCACATTAGGTTTAAGAGCCCACTCTCAATCGTACTCATAAGTCAATTCTTTTTCAGAGCCAAGGAATTGACTATGCTCTAGAAAAATTAACATTTTGTAATTAAATGGATAACTTTCTAGAACCAAGTTCTTAAATCAGAATATCTGAGACTTATGAAGAAGAAAAGAAATAAGGGCTTCATCATTGGGAATTAGGTCAAGTGTGATAATTCTTATTTTCACCTTGAGTCCTGGACACAAGTAAAGTCTAGTCGAGATACAATGTATATAGACGCTTCTGGTAACTTTATATGCCACATCATGAATGGTGGTTTCCTTTCTTTTCAAAATACCAAGATGTCACAGCATTTATATCTTCAGAAGACTATTTGGCCTTTATCACATTGACTGTTCAGGTATGAAGCATTGCATGAATTCCATCCAGTAGATAATTCGTTGGTGTTTCACATCCTGTATTAGTTACTGTACCTCTTATGATAAAATACCTGAAAGAAGCAATTTTTTTCAAAAAAAATTTAATTTATTATTTTTTATGTGTATGAGTCTCCATGTAGGTTGGTGCATCTGTGTTGTGCAATGCCGTGGAGGTCAGAAGAGGCATAGAATTTCCCTGGAACTGGAGTTAAAGATGGCTCTTAGCTGCCATGTGGGTGCCGGAAATCGAACCCTGGTCCTCTGCAAGAGCAGTAGGTGCTCATAACCACTTAGCCATCTCTCCAGCCCCAAGAAGCAATTAAAGGGAAGAAAGATGAATTTTTGTTCACTGTTTGAGCAGATACAGTCTATTGTAACAGGAAAGACATGGTAGTCCACACATTCCACAGCTGCTATGGCAGGAACATGAAGTTGTAGACCAAGAAGAAGGTAGGAAGATCAGCCATTAACAAGGCCAGGTGAAATCCCAAGATCTGCATGTCAGTAACCAGGTTCCTAAATCTTGCTTCTATGCTCTAGACATTCTATGACTTCCTAAAACAGCAACAGCAGTTGGAAGCACATAATATTTGAACTTATGAGTCTGCAGGGGACATTTCATATTTAAATCATAGCAGTCTTTTTGCTAAAGTGGGTCTCCTGATTGTATGGTGTTTTGTATTAGCAAATCAGGAATTCAGCAGTCTGATACACACAACAGACCAAGGACATCATGTGTGACACTAAGTGGATACTAGTTAAATGTTAATTATGCCCTTGGATACTGAAGGCAACACTGGACACGTCTGTGTTGATCTTATAAACGAGCACTTTATTATCTACCCCTGTACTACATTCTCACAAGGTGGCCACGTTTGAGTATCCATGTTAACATAGACCTTTGTTTAGTATCCCTTGACATGTCTGAGAATTTTCGTGTCTCTAGTATAAAGTGACCTATCGAAATCACCATAGTTCCCATTTGGAAGTAGGATAGTATAGTAAGGTTTTCCCTCATAGTATAGTAAGGTTTTGCCACCTATAGAAATAATCATTCTTTTTTTTTTTTTTTTTTTTTTTTTTTTTTTTTTTTTTTTTTTTTTTTTTTTTTTTTTTATTGGGGTGAATGGTGAAACTACAGCAATGTAGTCTGGACACTCATTGATCAACTTGATTGAACATACAACCCCTCACCCCCGCTGGATGGTGGGCTGTGGGAGTTTGGACACAACAGCCTGCAAACTGGTTTCATATGAAGGATGCTTGTACTCATGGATTATCACTTATAGCTAAAAAATGAAAAAAAACTGAGAGAAAGATGCAGGACAGTTATGGCAGAATGCATGATCTGGGATGGGGTGGGGGTGGGGGGAAGGGAAAGGGAAATATGCCTGAACTGAATTGGAAAATGATGTATGAAATGCACAAAACATCAATAAAAAATGTTAAAAAAGAGTCATTCTGTAATAAGTGAATTCTACATCTAAAAATTCCACTTGCTCAGCAACATGTTGATAAATTTTCTTAAAGTGATTATCCTCAACCTTTTTTTTTTCCAATTTTTGACTATTTCTTGCTATGGATAAGTAGAAAATTTCATTTTGGCTGTCTGTCCAGTTTGCCACCCATATCCCTTTCTCTATGGAACTTCTCCACTAATTCCTATGGATCAAGCTCCATAACCATCTCTTTGCTTTACTAATTTTTAGTAATCTTGATCTTGTGAAAATAGACTGATATATGCTGTCACCTAGTGTCAATTACTGTGAGGGAGGGCTGGTAAACCCCCTGAATATCAATGAAGCTGGCTCTGTGATTGCCTTGCCTGGAACCATTCTAATCTGCAGATTACAGTCACCACCAAATTCCATGCTGGTGTTAGTAGCTCTCCTAAAGGCATCCTGGTGGCCTTCCTGAGTGCTGTGTTCACTGGAAGGTCATCTAGAATAAAATCCTCTTTTGGATCTTTTGGTCTCATATTATATATCTATTCCTACATGTTTAACCATCCAAACCTCCTTATTAGTTCCTCTAGTATCTTCTAGTGAAATGCAAACATTGCAACTCTTCATAGCTTGAGACATAGATTCTATGAGAGCTATGGAAGTGATGAATTTACCTTACCCTGTAAAACAATGTCAGATGCCTTAGCTCTAAGAAAATATTCCAACCTAAATGAATTCTTAGCTACCTTATCTTAACATTCTCTATTTATTCATGACTTTCAAAATGCAATTCTAGAGCTACTTTTTTTATGCCTTTTAATGAAGCTAACAAGTATTCAAGTCACTTTGGTGTAAAATATATTTTTTTCAACAGTAATATCCCTGCCTTAATGATATTATATTTTAATTTATTATCCAGAAGGGAGGTGGATGCATCCCCTAAAAAATGTACCTGTTCCCTTATGTCTAAAGCCTCTACAGTATCTTTTAGGACAACAAATTTCCTGCATCTTACTATAATGAGAAAAGTTTGCTCAATAAGATCTTAAGTCAGGACCTTGTCATATGTCAACATCCTTCAAAACGTCAGTCTAGATCTGTTCATCATGTATGCCAGAGTCTAGATCTTTTTATCATATATGCCAGAGTCCTGCTTTAGGAGCCACAGCTTCAACTTAAATGACAACAACAACAACAAAGATTTACTCTTGCTAAGCATTGTATTATATATGAGGCTCTGTGAATCAGGAGTTATTACCTTAGATTTGTCCACTCTTCCACAATAGGGGGCAAAAAACCCCTACCGAATTAATGGTTCTTACAACTTAGCCTTTTGCTGTTTGATAATATCTCTCAATCACTTTTCCTGTTTTTGAGAACTTCATATTATGCATTGTGGTTATCTTTACCACTCTCCCTCATCTGCTCTCAGATAGACCCCTATCTCCATGCCCACCCTCCAACTTCTCATCCCCATTTTTTTTAGTCCATTGGGTCCAGTTGGTGGTGTCCAAATATTCTTGGACTTGGACATTCCCCTGGAGCATTATTAACATACCAGGAGTCACATCCTTAAAAGAAATTAACTCTCTAGATCCTGTGAGAATGACTTTTATTATACGTTTACATATTAATAAATGCCTGTACTCTTCCAGAAAATACTGTACTGTTGTGAATAGCTTCTCGGCAGGAGGTGGGATTTCCTGTCCACCTTCTCCCTCCATACTGGGATTTCGTCTGGTTTGAAGTAGTACAGATCTTGTGCATACCAGCACAATCCGTGTCTGCGCAACACTTTTGTTGCATTCATCCACCACCTTTGTGTCTTACAATCTTTCCAACCCTTCTCACTTGATGAGGGTGGGAGGGGTGTGATATAGATGTCCCACGTAGGGATTTTATTTTCTGAATGTTGACCAGTTAATGGGTCATCATCATGTTAATCATTACAACAAAAGTAAGATTTCCTGATGAGAGCTGAGAGCTGCATTAATCTATGGGTTTAATGATGTCATTAGCAGTGGGTTTAAACTATGTCCATTTCACAGAATAAAAATAGTAATATCAGTAATATTGCCCCTAGGGTCTATGATCTATGTGTGTATCCACAGGTTTATGCCCCTGGTAATAGTGCCAGGTATGAGCTCCATCTCGTGGAATGGGTCTTATTGCCAATATTGCACCAATGGGCATATCTTGCCAGGCCAGTTTTTAATGTAGCTCTAAGGGTTCACACCTGTGTAAGACTGATGATTACTTTTCTTTCCAGTAGCTTATGTAGCACCTTCAGGACAATGAAACTAGCCAGTAGCATGAAGCTTGAGGTTAGTACTGGTCCTTAGGTAGTAGTAAGCTTCTGGTCCTTAGGGAAGGATGGAAGCCCAGAAATGCTGGTTCTGGTATCAGTGAGGAATGCTGCAACAGTAGCAATAGGGTAAATCAACTCAGTGAGTTTAATGATGTCAGTAGCAGTAGGTTTAAACTATGTCCATTTGGACAATGGAGAAAAAGGTTGCTCTTCTTTTTGCCATGCCCCTTTTCATCTGAACTGCTACCAGAAGGTGCTGCTAACATTTGGTGTGAGTTTTCCATATCAATTAAGGCAATCAGCGCAATTTTTCACTTGAGTCTTTCTACTCATATGATTCAAATTTTAAGAAAACTGACATTAAAATCAACCATTACAGCACCCTTTATGTGAGCACAGAGGTGGATCCTCAGGGGTGATTGTTGGATCTGTCAGTCAATGTCTTCTTGTACCAGGATTACTGAGGGTAACATTGTCAACAGAGACTTGCCCATCGTTTGCTGACATTTACTGGTTATTTATTTACCTTAGTGTCTGTCACCACTGGGAAACCATCCTGTCTTGCTTTAGTCTTTTCTATATCATTACAACATGCAAAATTTAGTTCATTCCCAAGGATCACAATGTACACAGAATGTCTATTTGCTTTGATCTTTAATGTGGACACCTGTTTCTAAAATCAGAGTTCTTAGTATATGGTTCTAAATGATATGGGGAATGCTGAACATATATTTTCTAAATGAATAACTGCATTTCCAAGGGAACAAAGGAGGTTTACATAGGCAAGGCACTGAAAAACTTAAGTGATGAAAACACTTAAGGAATCAAGAGAGCTGTAAAATCTCATTGTGAACATGAACTAAATTCAACAAGCTGGGATAGTGTAGCATAAAATGTTGAAGTGGTATAAGTGTCATCAGCTAATCAAAGTATCATTCAGTTTTGACCGTTATGAATAGCTAAGTGTCAACTTACTGAAAAAATCATACTGTAATAAGAAATGTGCAGTCTGATTGAAATGAAGTGACCTTGGTAATATCATGAATGAAAAGGTCAGCAGAGGAAACAAGTGACCACAGGGAGTTTAAAGAATGGGTGATATTAATAAAGGAGAAAGTATGTAGAAGTGTAAATATGGAGAGCCCTGACCTCTGTGTTACAAAGCTGATCTCTAGGACAGAGTGGTTGTCAAGAAGTTTGGGTTATTAAAGAAGAAAATCAAATGGAAAGTGAAGAAGACAGTAAAGTAAATGTCACACAGACTCAATTAACTGGGTAGTGTTAAGAGCCCTGATCTGAAAATCTAAGTTGGCTTTGGGCTGTTTTCGACATTGTTTGGCTGACAAGTGACAGTGTGGTCAGAATATTTTTCTGTTGATTAAAGAAAGCTTAATTTTAAAAAGAATTCCATATACTTGCATTTTTGTTAATAAGGCTTTAGGCAAAATTATCATGAAATGAGTCATATACCCAAAAGCTATGAATTGTTAAAGTTATTACTTTCCCTGTCTGAAAAAACCCTACATTTTTATGAATGCATTAAAATGCAGATACATTTATAGCAGTCATTTGTATTCCCAATCTAAGTGCTTCATTTGCAGCAAGATGATTCTTTAAAGGCTATGTTTTTATTTTCTAGTTTTCCATAAGCTTATAGTATGGCTCACAAATGCATTATTATCTTTAAGGAATTGAATACTATTATCAATCATCTTTCAGACATAATCAAGACCATAATCAAAAACTGTGCACTGATCAACTTGTTTTCACCTAAATTAGAGCATTCATTCCAATCCAAAGATTTTCATGACATTTGTGCATAGGCAAAATTGAAAGTTTAAAGAAAAACCCAGGGTGAAAGAATATATTTATTATTTGTATCTTTCAGACCGAAGTTCACAAATGGATTTGGTAGTTATTTACATAACATGGAGAAATATATTTACATAATATTTAAATTTTGAAATAATAATAGAACAGAAATAATAGCAATAAAATATGAAAAACTATTATATTGCCTCATGCCATCAATATAGACCAAAGATCATTATTTGAACCCTTATAACTTGTCCAATATATTTCATGTGATGTTACACACCATATATCCTAACTACAAAAAATGTTTCATTACAATTGATTAAATATAACAATGGATTTCTTTTGAAATGTATAGTTGTAAGTATCAAATACTAGAGCGTACAATTTTTTAAATATTTTATTGAAGTTTCGTTCATTTCATACAACATTTCTCAGTCCAATTTAGACTCATTTCCCTTTCCATGCCCCCCACTCCACCTGAGTTCATGCATTCTGCCATACATTGTCTTGTATCTTTTTTCTGAGTCTTTTAAAGTTTTTCAAAGCAAAAGATTGTTGTTTTGGGGATAACTTTATGATTTCAGTTGGTTCTTTGTCCAAGTTCTTTTGTTGTTGTGGTTCCCTCCAATTTGTATTGCATCAACATAAGCATATATATATATATATCACCTATGCTAAAATTATGTCATCTGAAAATAAACTGTGTTATTTCCAAACCATATTTCAGGATTCACATTTTCCCTTTTAATTTTATATTACTCTAAAATATGCATACATACCCTCCACCCATATACTAAGAATACAAAGTCTGAAAATAAGTGGTAGGTTAATTCTAGAGCCTGTTAAGGGATTCACATTATAAGAGCACAGTTGCTTTCAGATAGAGAGGAATATAACATTAACATTGCTCAGTTTGTCTTACAACTAGGTACTTGGTGCTAGCGTCCACAGATGAGGGATGCCATTCATCCTTTGGTCTTATGTTTTTCTGGGGCTGTGTTACTTCACTTAGCATAATGGCTTCTAGTTCCATCCATTTACCTACAAAGTTCATGATGTCATCTTTCTTTACCCCTGCATAGAACTTCATTGTGTAGAAATACCACATTTTCTCTATCCACTTGTTGGTTGAGGGACACTTGGATGGTTCCAGCTCTTCACTATTGTGAAGAAAGCTGCAATAAACATGAATATGCATCTATCTCTGGAGTAGGATGTGTCTTGTGGATATATACCCAGGAGTGGTATGACTCGGTCAGGTGGTAGGCTCATTTTGAGTCTTTTAAGGGTTCTCCATACTGCTTTCCATAGTGTTTGTAAGAGTTTACATTCCCACCAGCAGTGGATGAGTGTTCTCCTTTCCCCACAACCTCTCCAGCATTTCGTATCCTTTGTTTTCTTGATCCTAACCAGTCTTTATGAAGTGTGATGATATCTTAAAGTGGTTTTAATTTGCATTTCCTTAACTATTGGTGAAGTTGAACACTTTTAAAGATGTTTATTTCCTCACTTGTGAAGTCTCTGTTAAATTCTTTACCCCATCTTTTGAGTGAGTCATTTGTTTTCTTATTTCCCTGTTTTTTGAGTAGTTTATATATTCTGGAAGTTAATGCTCTATCAGATATGTCAGCAGTGAAGGTTTACTCAGAGCAATTCAAAGGAAAGGATCAACTATCCCTAAGAAGATCATATAAATTTTTAATACATGGACAAATGAGCTACTTTTAATATCTTTCATAATATGTTAAATGGAGGAACTTTTCTCTACATTAGATGATTTTGTGACTTATTTAATAATTGCTTTATCCATAAGTGATAGTTTTAATTTGATCATAATCTTCTCTGCTCAAAGAAATAATGTTTATTATAAATCTCTGTGTTCTAACTTGCTTCAATAAAGTATTATTTCCAAAACCAATTTTGTTGTTTATTAGAAGCAATTGCTATTTTACCTCAGAATAGAATTCTTGGACCAAGCTGACTGAAATGATTCATGTATATTTGACAGTAGATTTCCCACTCATTCTTTAGCTCCTGAGTACCATCTTCTGGCAATACATAGAGTAGGAAGTGTTAAATGGGATGGGGAATGGGAAGGCAGGGCAGAGGAAAGAGTATGGGCAGGGCTAACTAACATTAATGGTCTTTAGAAAAAGCTGTACAGAAGCTTACCTCTGTAGATGCTTCTGAAAATATAAACATACTTTAATAATGCTATTGCCCCTGCTTGTGGTTAGTCACCAGAAAAAAATAAGGGGAAATCAAACTGGTGCTAACTTCAAAGCCTCATGTCTACCGGCAAGCTGTCACAGTGCTTGGAGCTTGCTATTCATGTTACCCAAAGGTCTTACTTTTGAAATACTCATTTTAAGCTTAATTTTCTTATTTTTTTCAGTTCTGGAGATTGAACCTAGAACCTCATGCATACAAAGCAAGCATTCTACCATTGAGTTATAACCCAAGGCCTTCCATTTATTTTTAAATAGATAAAGATTATAAAATGTTTCTCTAAAGCTAATTGCCATGGATCTGGGGACATGGGTCAGAAGGAAAAAGACCTTGTTCTACAAGCATGAAGACCATAGTTCAAATCCCTAGAACCTACATAAAATGCCTGATAGCATCATAACCAGATGATAAAGTAAAATACTATGACTGAAGACACCAGATACTTTGATGTCAGCACATAGAGAAATCAATCTTGAACCATCCTAGAAATTCTCTTTCCCTTCTGCTTAGCTTTCATACTGATGGAAGGTGCTATGCAGGCTACTAGGGTATAAAGGTCATCAGTGTTCTTACTCAGCACTGGATTCTTCATGCTAAATTACCAACCTGCCCTTCAGTGCATGTGGCAAGACTGTTGAGATAACTAACTATTCACTGAACTTAAGGCATGCTCCATAGGAATGAATTCTTGCCTGGTACTTTGACCATGTACACATGATCAAAACCCATGGCTAGGAAAGTCACAGGCCCCAAGGGAGGACTTTTGACTCTGTTCAGATAAACGATTACGCTGTCAAAGTGCCTTCTGAATATTTATGTTTATACCCATATGTTGTGGCCCTCTTAACCTTGTTCATGCAATTGAAATGAATTTGATAAAAGAAAGTACTTTTGAGACATGAGACATGGTCTACCAGTAGAAACAGCTGGCCTGGTCCTCACTATGTAGAGTAAACTGGCCAATCTGATTGCCTCTGCCTCTAGAGTTCCGTGAAGACCCAACCCCCCAAGCCTAGGTAGGTTGCTCATTTCTTTTTTTTTTCTATCTTTTTACTGAATTTTTATATGTTTCATATGTAATTTTTCAATTAGTCATAATTGCCTTTATACCTGATTCTCCCTTTTCGCCCTCCCACAGGCCTCTTTCACATCCCCAGACTTCACACTTTCTGTCATTTGTGCTAGGGTCCATTGCACCAAACAATACTCCATGCCCATTCCTCTGTGCCAGCTCAATCCCCTGAGCTCTGGTCAGCCTCTCCAGGGTCCCTTTCCTAAAGAAGGCCAGTGCTTCCTCACCCGACCACTATCAGTTGCCAATATTTCCTCAACCAAAGGTTGGGCTCTGCCATCCATTCCTGTAATTTCTTCAATTCTGTGCTGTGTTTTTGTCCAGGTGAGCTTGCATGGTTTTTGTGTATGCTGATACCAGTGCTGTAGTTTCATATAAAGAAGGTCCCAGGAGCTTGGAGAATTCATTTTTGTTTGGTCTTGTATCACCTCCCTGGCTTTTAAAATCTTTCAGCTCCCTCTTCTGCAATGTTCCCTGAGTCCTGGGTGGGCAAAACTGAATATAGGTCAACCTATCCATGGAACAACACTCTATAGCCTCCTAATCTTCATGGTGTGGCCATTCATGCCCTTTGAGTTTCTGGTCTCCTGATGCATGGAAAAGCTTCCATAACAAGAGTTAAGAGGTACTTAATGCCTTCTTGGGTCCTTGTTCTATGATGCTTGGGGCTTATTTGTCGAGGTTGCATTGTAGATATGTCACCTAGTCATGAGCAATTCACAGACCATGTCTGTGTGTGTCCAGTTATAAGACCATACTGTTTTCACCTGGTGCAAAGAAGCTTCTTTTCTGAGTGGTGTCTGGGATATTCGTCTGTAAATATAAGGATAGTTCTTTTGTAGTTAGCAAGATGTTACTTTAACCTAGAGATGTGTCAACCTTGGGGATTTCTCTAAGACCTATGACCTCTCCAACTGTGCCCATATGGCTATGTTTACAATTCTACACAGGAGTTTCCTGCCACTGAGTGAGCTGTAGGTCTAATTAGTTAACCATTGATTTCCCCAAGATAAAAGTACCACAAATTGTAAGATGTCATATGCTCTGCTGATCTTTGACAAGGATATTTGGTCTTAAGGCAGATGTAGGACCACTGATTGAAGTTCTCCCTTAGCACTTTGCATAGTGCTCTCCAAAGCTATGGGAACTATGGGAACTATCCTTCAGGGAGGGGTCTTCCAGGTCAGCTCCAGCTCCATTGCTGTCCTGTCTTCAGCAATAGGGTCTTGCCTTCAAGTTCTGGGAGGCAATCAAGCCTGTGTAATTTTGGGAGTCTCTTGAACTACCTTAGCCAATGACTCGAAAGGGCTGAAAAGGCCTGGACCACCATTCCTAGGCAGGTTCCTCATTTCTTAAAAAATAAATCTCATACAGAAATAAATAAAATTAAAAAAAAATAAATCTTACTATTTGG
Organism: Rhizomys pruinosus; assembly: GCA_009823505.1. Classification (NCBI taxonomy): domain Eukaryota; kingdom Metazoa; phylum Chordata; class Mammalia; order Rodentia; family Spalacidae; genus Rhizomys; species Rhizomys pruinosus. Next base: position 359,463 of record VZQC01005585.1, read on the forward strand.
GAGTAACCCCTTCTAGGAGTTAAAGATAAAAATAATTAGCTACTAAATCTTTTTTATTTTTTTAATTTATTTATTATTTTTTAATGTGTATGAGTGTACTCTCTGCATGTAGGTTGGTGCACCCTGGAACTGGAGTTAAAGATGGTTCTTAGCCACCATGTGGGTGTGAGAATCAAACCCAGGTCCTGTGCAAGAGCAGTTGGTGCCCTTAACTGCTGAGCCATCTCTCCAGCCCCAGCTACTAAATCTTAAAAAGAGAAAAAACATCATGATAGTAGATGTCATAAAAATTAAAATTTCCTCATGAGTCAAATAATTTCAAGTTTAAATCAGTATCTTTTCATAAAATAAAGTTTTCTATAAAATATTATATAATGATAGCACTGTTGAATAAACTGTGATATAATTTTTATTATACTTCTGGAGGAGAATAAACTGGAATATTCATTCTGGAAAGAAATTTGATTGAGATCCCCCCTTGTATTAACTCTCCATCTGCAAGTTTACTTAATGCCAGATGGATGGTCCAACAATTCCTTACTGCTAAGCCTGATGACCTCCCTTTGATCTCCAGAGCTCACATAGTGGAAAGAGAGAACCAGTTCCTGCAACTTGTTTTCTTACCTCCAAGGGCAAGCCATGGCATGTTCATACCTTCCCCCCTACACATAAATAAACAATTGTATTTAATTTTTCAAGTAAATGAAGTACCAAAATTATTTAAAATAATATGTATCCAGCAAGATGAGGAAAACATTCTGTGCCAAGCACTGTGCTATTTGCTTATTTGCATATCTTGTCAGCTTAACACTATAATCATTACCTAATCACAACTTCACAGACAAAATTGCTAAATTTCAAGATAATGTATATTATATAGCCATTAAAATTATAGTGACATGGAAGAACACAAGAAACATTCTTAGAGAGTTATAATAGTGTGCTTAAAGAACTTATTTATTTACTTAAATTTTTTTAGAATATGTCTATTTATTTCTGTGGATTTAATACATAGCATCTTAATTATACTTAGACCCCTTTCCCCAATCTGAACCCTTCCACGACCTATTCACAGGACTTCATGCATTTTCTCATATATGTTAAGGCCTATCAAGTTAAGTTTGTGTACCCCGATGTCCCTTGGTATGAGTTCATCCACTGGAGCCTGTTCAGCCTATCTAGTGCCATTCCCTTAAAGAAAATTAACTGTTCTTCATTAAGCAGCAATTAGCTGCCAGTAGTTCTGCACCAAACTTGTGGCCTCCTGACCGTTTCCCCAGTTCCATGCTGGGTCTTGTCTGATTGAGTTTGCATGGGTCTTGTTGTATGCAAGGCCCTAGGAGCCTGTAAAACTCTTCCTTATGGTCATGTACCTCCTCCCCTGGCTCTTACATTCTCCACACCCCTTTCCAAAGTGGTGCCTGAGCCCTGGATTCATGCCATTTAACATAGGAATCCTGGCTAGGGAGCCACATTCTGTAGTCTCTTATTCTCTCACTTTGGCCAGTTATGGCCTTCTGTGTTCACCACTCTCTGTTTCCACTATGTGAGCTCTGGAGATCAAAGGGAGGTCATCAGGCTTAGCAGTAAGGAATTGTTGGACCATCTGTCTGGCATTAAGTAAACTTGCAGATGGAGAGTTAATACAAGGGGGGATCTCAACCAAATTTCTTTCCAGAATGAATATTCCAGTTTATTCTCCTCCAGAAGTATAATAAAAAAATATATCACAGTTTATTCAACAGTGCTATCATTATATAATATTTTATAGAAAACTTTATTTTATGAAAAGATACTGATGTGATGAGATTTGAAAGATGCATTACTATTCTCTCTACTCCCTTTCCACTTGTTCTATGAGTCTTAGATGTAGAGGTTCCGCTGCAGATGTGTCACTTAGGGCTGGGCATCTTTCAGGAATATATTCTCTGTGTATGACCAGTTGTGGATCTCTGTAATTCTCTTCTTCTATTCCAAAAGAAGCTTCTTTGATGAGTGATAATGGGTACATTCATCTATAAATATAAGGATCCATATTTAAGTTACAGGAAGAAATTACATTTGTCTAGGGATATTACAGACATAGGGTATTCTATAAGATTAAGACCTATCCAGCCATTTTTATTTGGCTGTGTTTATAATGCCACACAGGGGTTTCCTCCCATTGAGAAGGCAATAGTAATGAATACATGCTATTGCCTGGTAAAATATGATACACTTTACTAAATCCTTTCAATCTGGGCACAGAGTTATTTTCATTCATTACAAATTATTATTTACTTTCTAAATATGGAAATAATCGATGTCAATATTTGAGTGTTCCTCTTTTAAAATATATGAATGGACTTTCAACATTTTTATGCCATAGTATATACAGTTATAAAGTTTCTATTATTTGCAAATTCCTTGTAACCTCACTTATATCATTACCCAACTGTCAATAAAACTCAAAGAAACCATGGAAACCTTTAAAGTATGGTTTCCTTAAATATTTCTCATTGTTTTTGTTTCTATGTTTGTTTAACTCTTCAGTGTCTATGCATACTGTAATTCTTTAATAACTATTAAACTCCATGATTTATAGACATAAACATTACTGTATGTGCTGGATAGCTTTAGTGTCAACTTGACACACCTGGGTTGAGGGAGTCTCAACTGGGGAATTGGCTCCATTGGACTGACCTGTAGCCACGTCTGTGGAGTACTGTCTTGATTGTTGAGCAATGTGGGAGGGCCCAGCCCACTATGGGTGGTGCCACCCTGGGCAGGTTGTTGTGTACTGTATAAGAGGTCAGGCTGGGCATGAGCCAGGGGAGCAAGCCAGTGAACAGCATTCCTAGACCTCCTCCCTATCTGCACCTCTTCATAGCCCCCCACTGGATCTCATAGTTTCCATCATGTATGGTAAGCCCTATCAAGTTATGTTTGTGTTCCCATATGTCCCTCAGTATGAGTTCATCCACTGGAGCCTGATCAACCCATCTAGCATCACTGCTCAAATGAAGATCATCTCTCCCTCACCCAGGACTGATTAGTTGCCCACAGTTCCTCAGCTAATTTGGGGGCCTCCTGCTCATTATTCCAGTTCTATTCTGGGTTTTTGTTTAGCTTAAGTTTGCATGGGTCCTGTGCAATGCTGCCACTGTTGCTGTAGGTCATATGAGCAAGTTTCCAGAATCCTAGAGAACAGTTTTCTTGTGATTATGCCCCACCCTTGGCTCTTACAATATTTATTTCTCTCCCCTCCTCCATAATGGTCACTGAGCCATAGGCAACAGAGGTTTAATACAGGAGTCCTCTCTAGGGAAAAATCTTTCATTGTTAGTGATATGATCTTCTAAATGTTTCAACATTCACTATTACGCTTGTAGAATCCAGAAGATTAAAACAATAATAAAAATTTGAGATTTATGAGTGCAGTTGTATGTAGATATAAAACTCATACAGGCCCATTTAATAAACTCCTTTAGACACATCACTAAATATAAAACACATAAACTCTACAGATAAGAAAAGTCAAATCTGCTCATAACTAGACAATAAAAGATCTGAATGTCAAATTGTTTCCCTAATAAAACGTGCTTTCTATATAAAAATGTTAATTCTTTCCTCTAGTTTTATGTCATACTTCTCCAAGAACTATTTAGTGTATTATTTGATATGATCAAGACAAAAATTTTGCTTTAGAGGATACGTAAATACACAAAGCCATCTATATTCTAGAAAAGCCTGTCAAAATAAAGACAACTCCAAGATGGACAATGGCTCAGTGGCTAAGAGCTCCGGTTGGTCTTTCAGAGCACCCAGGTTGGGTTCCCAGCATCCACATGGTGGCTAACAGCTTTATGTAACTTAATTTTCTGGAGATCTGATACATACTTCTGGCTTAGTCCTGCATTGCATAACACAGATTCACTTATACACATAAAATAAAGACATTCATACATATAAAATAAAGAAATGAATAAATAATGGATAGGAGCCCAAGGAAGTCAGAACAGAGTATCAGGTCCCCTAGAACTGGAGTTACAGACAATGATGTGCTGCTGTTCTTGCACTGAGAACAAGTCCTCATCCTCTGCAAGAATAGCAAGTGCTCTGAAACTAGTCACTGAGCAATCTCTCCAGCCTTAAATAGAACTCTTAAGATTTGAAATTAACTTAGTTTTCACAAGGTATATTATTTTCAGGTGGTGAGAAAAAAATAATTTTCTGATTAGCTTATTTTCATTGTTTATAAAGCCCTCTAACTTTATCTATCTATTTATTCAGTTCTTCCCTCATTCAGTTAATAGCGTTAGTCATAGGCTATGAACACACCCATTAAAAAAAAAAGACGTAGAACCTCAGAACACAGGATTAAGAGAAGACCCAATCAAGCAAATAAACAATTAAAGGTGAGGTCACTGGTAATTTACAGAGACCAGAACAACAAAGTAAAGGGGGAGGAGGACATAGTACAAGAAAATGTTGGAAGGAGGATGATTCCATGCAGAAAGAATAATCGGGAAAATATCTACAGATACCATGTTGCATGGAGAGAATGTAGAGAAGATTTTGAATAGGAATATACAAAGTCAAAACTGACAAACCAGGACTGATCATGACTGATGACTCATGTACAATGTAAACTGCTTGTGATTTTTTCTTTGTAAGTGATCAAGCCACATAAAGCAAAATCACTCGCATAACATTGTAATTTATATGCTCCCTTATCTTCTAATTTTGGCGTACTGATTTATTAAGGGCAATGTATTAATGTGTATTTAAATTGAAAAGGTTTATAACTTTTCACCAGCCTATTTTGCACACAGGTAAATATGCACTAGAAATTAATGAGCCACGAAAAAGCAATCTACGAACATGTTCACTACAATACCATTTGTAATAATCTTAGCAACAATCAAAATAGTTGTCTGTAAGTGCATAATAAATATTGAATGTGACTTGTTCTATTAAACTGACTGCTGTGTATAGCATTGAAACAGAATAGAGGAAAAGCGTCATGGCTTGAATAATTTTTTGTGTGATTTTTGAGACAGGGTCTCCCTTTAGTCCCAGCTGGCCTGGAGCTCACTCTGTAGACCAGGCTGGCCTTGACTCACAGAGATCCACCTGCTTCTGCCTCCCGAGTGCTGGGATTAAAGGTATGTGCCATTATGCCCGACTATTTTAAAAGCATTTTACAGTATTCAGTTAGTGAATATTTCAAAAATTCTAAACAAAAAACTTTTCTAAATTTGTAAAACACTATACACTTAAAACTGAGGTAAATATTTTCACAGTAATGGATGAAACACCAGCAAGCTCGGGAACAAAATGAAGAAAACACTTTCACCTGATGTCTAATAAAGCAATAAGATTTAGGTTAATGCTCTTGGAGACTAAACATGAACTATGAGTGTAAAAATTAGAAAAGAAATAGAAAACTCATTATTTCCTGACATGTTCATCCTCTTTTTTTTTTTTAATTTTATTTATTTCTGTATGTGTATGAATGTACTGTCTGCATGCAGGTTTGTGCACCCGTGTCGTGCAATACCGCGGAGGTCAGAAGAGGACGTCGGATTCCCCTGGAACTGGAGTTCTCCTGGAATTGGAGTTTCAGACGGTTCTCGGCTGCCATGTGGGTGCTGGGGATCGAACCCGGGTCCTCTGCAAGAGCAGTCGGTGCTCTTAACCGCTAGGCCATCTCTCCAGCCCCATCCTCTTAAAATATCAGTAGATTCAGCAGGTTAATGGAAAACACTAATAAGTTTCACCAAATTCCTATACATAAAGTCAATCTAGAAGAATCATTTACAAATCCCTGTATTAGCAGTAAACAGGGTTATATGCAACAATATACATTAACAATAAAAAGGAAACTAAATTACTTAGTAATTAATTGCATAAAGCTTTCATGGGTAAAACTTTAATATTCTAACATGTAAAGAATGAAAAAATAGTGTGAATAAATAGAAAAATATACTAAACTCTAGAATAGCACAAGTGCGAATTTATTACCAGTGAGTTTATAAGTTCAACACAATCTAAATAAACATTTCACATGTGGTTATGAGGGACCATAACTTTACTCAGAAATACAGAAGACTACATGTCCACACATACATTAACAGTTCTTTTTTATTTTTATTTTTTAAATGGGCTCTGTCTGCCCAGACATTAGCATTATTACAATCTCTGGTGGTAGCCATTGCTAGGAAAGTCACATCACTCATTTACTGCTGATGTTACTTCTTGTTTGTCAGGCATTTATTGTGATTGGTTCCATGCTGTGTTCAAGAGGTTCCTATCTATCACAAATAATCAGACTACCACAGAGCCAGATAGTGAATGCGATAGGGCAAGGCACAGAGATACAAGCTGAAATGTGTCATGAATACAGTTGTTGGGTTTGGTGGGTTAATCGCTCTTATGGTTACCCTAGCTTCTTAATCCTAGGAAAATAAGTCAAATTCATTTCCTATGATGATTCCATTATAATAAAATAGGACAGACAATAGTATATATAAAATTATAACTGTATATGCTAAAATTGCTAAAAGAAATTAAATTGCATTCTGTTATTCCAAATTTGGCAGCTCTCTAGCTGTGATTAAATATAAATTCCAGAAATTAAATTGATTTGTTAGAGTTAGAGATACCAAATACATTTCTACTATATCCTTGTAAACAAAAATCTCATTTACGTAATGTTTTTATTTTAATGAGCAAAATGCAACATAGATTGTGAAGCCATGCTGGAAATAATAGTAAATAATCCAGGAACTCTACTATTTTTAAAATAAAAGAAATTTATTGTCAAAGTTTGTTGAGCAACTTCTGCAACAGCGGCAGTCTTCTGGAAATTAGTAATATCATGTCTTAGCTCTTCCATCCTTACTCTCAAAGGTCAAGATTCAAGACAAAGTGTGCACTCCAAAGTAATCTGATAAGTAGAATTTGATTGCTTGTTTGTAGATGATGCAGAAATTCATTCCAGTGGAGTCACTGGAGATGTTGTCCAATGGCTAAGCTTACCAGTAAACAAGAGGAGACAAAAGGAAAACCTTGTTCATTAAAATGAAAGTTTCCATAGGAAAAAAATAAAACACCGAGTCACTTCAGTCTGGCACCAGGCTGAGCTGTCTATTCCTTTTGAGAACAGAACTTAGAACATTGAGGCCATTGCTCTAGTTCTAGAAAATCTTTATACAAAAATACACAAATATTTATTGGAGCAGATTACATCTTGATTTGATCAATGTACCTATAAAGATAATCACTTTAAGATATTTCTTGTTTTAGTAAGGCTTAGAAAGATGTATCAGAAATAGACATAGAAAAATTAAAGTCAGTTGTGCTGGATAGCTTTAGTGTCAACTTGACACACCTGAGTTGAGGGAGCCTCAATTGGGGAATTAGCTCCATTGGATTGGCCTGTGGCCATGTCTGTGGAGTATTGTCTTGATTGCTGACCAGTGTGAGAGGGCCCAGCCTACAATGAGTGATGCCACCGTGGGCAGGTTGTTGTGTACCGTATAAGAAGGCAGGCTGTATTATATTTGGTCCTGAATAGACAATAATCCTTTTTAGGAAAATAGACAAACATCCATACAGTTCCTATGTATATTAGTCAATTAAAGAAAGCAGTTTTACCAGTTTTATAAGAGATTACTTCTATAACAGTCAGCTCTAATTTACAGTTAGAGGATGACTTCCTTACCACCATGTTTTACTTTGTTCTATGAAAAAGAGGTAAGGAGGTCTCTCATATTGAAACTGTGCTGCACCTAGAAGGTAAAGTTCATTACGACTCACTGTAAACAGATGTTACACCTATGATCCTCATAGATGTTTGATGCCTGTAGCAGTCTGAGGCTTTTCTTCCTTTTAGTGTTAAGATGGGTGAACTTCTCTGCTGGTATTTCTTGGTACAACCTACACGACGGAAGGCTGTATCCTTTCTTTCTCAGCCTTTGGGTTGGTGACGTTTTGACCTGTGGGAATATACAAATCTTTTCCCATGGTTAGTCTTAAGATTAAATTGAAATTTTTTGACAAAAAGGTTTAATATGTAACTGATCCCCCCTTTTTTATTTTATTTTTTGACCCATGAGTCTCAAAAAGGCAGTTGTAGTACACATACCTATAGGCAGGGATCAAGGTGTAAATTTCATCAAATTTGTCCATGTTTTTTTTTGGGGGGGTGACTGTATGTTGTTAATTTGGGAAGCAAACTTAATTCCTTAAGTTAAATTATCCTACAGATAAAAGAGAATGTTACAAGATGATACTGCATAACACAAAAATTATAGAGTACATTTGTATATGTTAATCCCAAAGTTATTGTTATATAAATTTTAAGTAAAATATCATGTAATTTTAAATTAAATATACATTAGTAGAATATAGACCCATGTCCCTCTCCCGCCCCTCCCACCCCCCCGTTCACCATTTCAGTCAGTTTTCTGATGTCAGTCTTTCTGTTGTGTTCTTTTAATATGCATCCCTCTCCACAAGAAATATTAATAACTGGGTTATTGATGCTAGCATCCACATATGGGGATACCATTCATCGTTTGTTTTCTGTGAGTTGTGTTACTTCACTTATATAATATCCTCCAGCTCCATCCATTTACCTGCAAAGTTCATGATATCATCTTTCTTTATTGCTGCATAGAACTCCATTGTGTACATGTACCACATTTTCTCTATCCACTCCTCAGTTGAGGGCATTTTGGGTTGGTTCCAGCTTTTTGCTATTGTGAACAGAGCTGCAATAAATATAGCTGTGCATGTATTTCTGCAGTAAGATGAGTCTTGTGGGTATATACCTAGGAGTGGTATGACTGGGTCAAATGGCAAGCTCATTTTGAGTCTCAAGGGTTCTCCACATGCTTTCCATAGTGGCTGTACAAGTTTACATTCCCACCAGCAATGGATGAGTGTTCCCCTTTCCCCACAACCTCTCCAGCACTTGGTATCATTTGTTTTCTTGATCCCCGCCAGTCTTATCGGATGGTGAAGTGATATCTTAGAGTGGTCTTAATTTGCATTTCCCTAATTATTAGTGACATTGAACAATTTTAAGATGTTTCTCAGCCAGCTCTGAGTTCCTCCTCTGTGAAGTTCTATTCAGCTCTTTGCTCCATCTTTTGATTGATCATTTGTTTTCTTTTTCTTTGTTTTTTTTTTTTTTTTTTTTTTTGAGTAGTTTGTCATACCTGTAAATTAATGCTTTGTCAGATGTATCTGTAGTAAAGGTTTCTTCCCACTCGGTACTAAAGTCTCTTTAAGTGGTGCATATAAGCAAAATATATTAATACAAGAGAGGACTGATAGCAGCAATGGATTATTCTGCTAAGGAGATGTTAGCCAGGGGACCCAATTCCCCCCCCCAAAAGGTAAAGGCTTTTGCCTTAAACTGGGATATCTGCAAGAAAAGAGGTGGTAAAGCCCGCTCTGTTGTCAATGACCTGATGTAACATGGGAGGATTGTATCGAGTTGCACTTACAAGTATACAGTTGGTCTCTGGATACCAGAGAGTGTTACCAAAGGCCACTGAACAATAAAGCAAATGTTGGTCTCCTTGAGTCAAGAAGACCCTCCACCAACATCAGCTACATCTACCTGCTTGGAGATACTGTGCGCAGTGGCAGCCATATGTCTGTATTTCCCAACTTTATTTGATTATTAGCTCTTTCTTGGAGGAATAACTCTGGATGTTGCCACAAGCTTATACCCTCTAGTGATTAGGAGATTTATATGCCACAGTAAGATTTGCCATCTTTCTCAGGAAGAAAAATAATAATCCAGGAATTATTAACACACCATCCAAACATCTGTGTCTATACAAAGTAACCTACCATAGTAACTAGCAATATTTTTATTTTTTTAAATTAGTTTTTTATTGATGTCTTTGTGCATTTCATACATTTTTTTCCAATCAGTTCAGGCTATTTCCCTTTCCCTCCCCCCCCCCCCCACCCCCACCATCCAGATCATGCATTCTGCCATAACTGTCCTGATTCTTCTTTCTCTCAGTTTTTTTTTTTCATTTTTAGCTATAAGTGATAATCCATGGTACAAGCATCCTTCATGCAAAACCTATCTGCAGGCTGTTGTGCCCAACACCTACAGCCCCACCATCCATGGGGGGTGACAGGTTGTTTGTTCAATCAAATTGATCAATGAGTGTCCAGACTACATTGCTGTAGTTTTCACCATTCACCCCAATCACAGCCCTTACCTTCTACCACGCCCCCTCTTCCTCAGAGTTGTTTCCCTAGGCTTAGAAAAGGGGCACAGGTGGATGAGAGGTAAAACAGTCCACTCTCTCTGGAGCTGTTGACTTGGACTCTGGTCAATTCTGGCTGTTTCCTAACTAGCAATTTTAAATATGTATATATCTAATCGCTTGTGCTTCATTATAGGATTGAAAGCTTATCCCTAATACCGGCGTGGTGGCGCCGCTTTAATCCTAGCACTCGGGAGGCAGAGGCAGGTGGCTCTCTGTGAGTAAGGAGCCTGGTACAGAGGTTCCAGGAATGTGCTTAAGGAGACTGTCTCGAAAAAGACAAAAAAACAAATAAATAAAAACATTAAAAATTAAGAACAAGCTCTCCCTGGGCATCGGTCAGCCCTATGAAAGGAAAAGCCAGAAAGACTGATCAGAGTCCAAAACGACATCTCCCGAACAAAGTAGACTGTGTGCTTCTTGTCCACCTGTGCCCCCATCTCTCAGCCTAAGACACATCTGTGGAAGAGGGGCAGTGGTAGATTGTAGGTGTTGCGATTGGGTGAATGGTAAAACTATGACAATATAGTCTGGACACTTATTTGTCAACTTCATTGAACATTCAAGCCTTCCAGCTGGATGGTGGGAGCCTTGGGTGTGTGGGTGGGGGTAAAACTGCTTGCAAATTGGTTTATATGAAGGATGCTTGTGCTAAAAAAAAAAAAAAAGAGCTAGATACTGACATCTGAACTAACTGGAATATAAATGCTAGTTGTTTTATTTATGGTTGTATTGGTTTGGTCTCTATATTTTTCTGAATTATACAAAATCACACTGTAACACTTTCTCTTACTTGTAGGATATTTAAAGGAATAAGCTTAAATTTACTTCCCAAATAAGTAGAAGTCATAGTCAGTCAATAGTGTTAAAGAGCAAAGTGTTTATTGGTAAAATTTATTTAGCAGGTACTCAACTCTGCCCAAGCTTTATCCACAAAGTATAGGAAATTTTAAGTCTTAGTGAATTGTTTAGATTAGTTAAATTTAGGTGTAGGTCTTGGGAAATGGAATACAATTGAACTAATTGGGAATATAAAATGTAATTGTTTTATTATAATTGTATTGGGTTTAGGTACACAAATGGCCTCTATTTTTCTGATTATACAACATCACAGTTATAACACTTCTTTTACTTGTAGGACAATTTAAAGCAACTAAGCTTAAATTTCCTTCCCAAATAAGTAGATACAGTCAATGAGAAACAGTTGTGTAAATTTAATGAAAGCTTATGCCTTGGTCCTGTTTATGGGTATGTGTAATACCAACTTGGCATCTATAGGTCAAAACATAAAATCCTAAAAAATAAAAAAATTAAAAACAAAAAGGAGGGAGGTGGGGGAGGGGGCTATATCCTTTTTCTGGATACAAATGAAAACTCTGTGTTCCAATCCTATTGATAAATTTTCAATTTTTCTGATCTTGAAAAAAACAATGGGAGGAGAATTTTATATTCCCACAGGTAAAAATCACCAATCTAAATGCCTGAAAACATACAACTTATGGCTACACAGGATGGACTAGGGAAATGCCAGCAGAGAGGTGACCCATCTGACATTAAGAAAGAGGAACATCAGACTGCCTGAGTCACAGACACTGAGCATCTCTCGAATAATATTGGGTTAACTGTTTATATGGGCCCTAATGAAGTTTACCTTCCAGATACTGAGAAACCTTCCTACCTCTCTCCTTTATAGGAAAAAGAAAAACATGATGTAATGAAACCACTCCCTAACTGTAAATTAGAGCCAATTGTTACAGTGGTAATTTCCTATAAAACAGGTATAAACTAGCCTTTTTAATTGACTGATAGGCATAGGAACTGTAAAAGGTATTTCTCTGTCTAGAGCCAAATTCAATTTAAAGTGTTTATAAGTTGTGTAATTAAGCAAATATATTATACAGGAAAGCTCTGACCTCAGCAATGAATTATTCTGGCAGTGAGATGTTGGCTAGGGGACTCAATCCCGCCCCCCCCATTATAAAGGCTTTTGCCTATAAAGTGGGATATGCAAGAAAAAGGCAGTAAGTCCCTGTTGTCGAAGACCTGGTGTGAGCATGAAAAATGTTATGAGACGTCACTTGCTAGTGTACAACTGGCCTCTGAAATGCCAGAGAGCATTACCAAAGGCCACTAAAGCAATACAGCAAAATATTGGTCTCCCTGAGACAAGCAAGACTCCTCTGAAGTCAGTATCAGCTACACCTCAACAGCCAGAGATACTGTGCAACGTGGCAGCCAAGTCTCTACTATATCACAAATATAATTGGCTATTAACTCTCTCCTTGGAAGAATAACCACAGTGATGCCACAAGCTTATGTCCTCTAGTATTAGGGATGTTATAAGCCACAATAAGAACTTGTCACCCTTTATAGAGAAACCACTGTTTGCGGATTAGCATACCATCCAAGATCTGTGTTATGCTCAAAGCTTAGCTTGACATAACAACTAGTACTGCTTAAATGCCTGTACATCAATAGATGTGCTTTGTTAGTATGACTAAAAGGGTATCACTGGAAAAGCTGTTCAACCCAGAGGGGAAACAACCAGACAGACTAAAGTCCAAAATGTCAACTCCAAAGAAATAGACTGTTTTGCTTCTCACCATTGTGCCCTTTCCCAAAGCCCAGGGAACAAACTGAGAAAGGAGGCATGGTAGATTGTAAGGCTGCAGAAGATAGGGTGAATCATGAGACTACGGATTAGTCTGGACTCCTAACTGATCAACATGCCTGTGCATACAAGCTTCTCAACTGGACTATGGGAACCTTGGGTTGTTCAAAATTTGGACTAGATATTTGAAAATGCACCAATACCTAATTGTATGACATACTGAGACAACATCAATGTTATCTGCAAACAACACGTGTCATTATGCTTGAAAATTCCTTAAAAATAAAAAAAATAAAATAAATAAATAAAGCATGCACCACCAAAAAAAAAAAAAAAAAAAAAGAAGGTGGCAGGCTGGAGCATAATCCCGGGGAGCAAACTGGTGAACAACATTCCTCCATGCCTGTGCTTCAGCTCTGCCTCCGAGTTCCTGCCTGGGCTCCCTAAGTGATGAAATGTGACTCGGAGTATAAGCTGCATAAACCCTTTCCTCCCCCAGTTTGGTGTCAGTCAGAGTGTTTTGTCACAGCAATGGAAGCAAACTAGAACAGAATTGGTACCAGAAGAGTGGGGTATTGCTGTGACAGACCTGACCTTGGTGTTTGGGGAAGATTGTGGAAGCATTTGAAACTTTGGGCTAGAAAAATCATTGATGCCTAAAGATCATGGCTGTGGAACTTGGAACAGTTTTGCTGAAAGAGTTGTAGACGATGGAGGCCTGGCTTGTGAAGTTTCTAGGTTCAAAGAGAAGCAGATCATCAGGGCTGTGTAATCTGTGGTTTCCGGTCAGCTGGGCTAATGGTCAGCTGGGGCTGAATAATCAGCTGTAAGTAACAAGAGACCAGAAACTGAAGGGAAATCTTTGTTATACTGGGACAATTGATGCTGGTTAGCTGTGGCTGAAAAATCAGCTGTAAGTAACAAGAGACCAGAAACACTGAGTGAAATCTGGGGAAGAATTTCTCAGGGTCAGCACACAAGCTGTGATCCAGAAGGGGACTGAGCCTCCATCTCAAGCCAGAAGCAGGACTTGGTAGTGTGTAAGAGTCTCCTATATGGTTCTGGTGTTGAATTTGAGGGGGTCACAGAGAGCACAAGGCTTGGCACTGTGAGAGGTCAGGAAAGACCATTGGTGGAAGTGCACCTCAGTTGCCGTGAAGACCCCAGGATTGCAGGGGTCATGGAGAGAAGCTGAGGCTTTGCACCAGGAGAGGTCAGAAGAGCCTTGGTGAAGGTCTGCCTCAGTTTCAGTGGTGACCCCAGCTTTTTGGAGATGCCAGGACCATGGGACCACCAAAGAGAGCAGCAGGTGTGGAATGGAGCTGGCCTGGGCTGCGAGATGTAGTGTGCCACGGATGGCAGAGAGTCAGAGGGGAGCTGCCGAGACCCTTTGGAGCCAGATGATCCTGAGTGATCCCAGGTTTTCCAGCCTTGAGCTACTTGTTGGACTTAGGTTTTGTTTAGGTGTGCCTGATTCTTCCCTTTGAAATAGACAGTACTTGTTTTGGATTTTACAGCCGCCCACAGTTAAGAGACTTTTAATGGACTGGAAATTTTTAAGTGTTTGGACATTTAAGGACTGTGGGGCTTTTAAGGTTGTACTGTCTTAGGTTGTGATTAATGTTAACATCATACTTTGGGGATAAGAACTGGAAGGTGGTGGTTTTTAATAGTGATGTGTTTTGTGTGTCAAGTTGACAAGGGGTCAATTGTGCTGGATAGCTTTAGTGTCAACTTGACACACCTGAGTTGAGGGAGCCTCAATTGGGGAATTGGCTCCATTGGATTGGCCTGTGGCCAAGTCTGTGGAGTATTGTCTTGATGGTCAAGCAGTGTGGGAGGGCCCAGCCCACAATGAGTAGTGCCACCCTGGGCAGGTTGTTGTGTACCTATAAGAAGGCAGCTGGATATAAGCCAGGGGAGCAAGGCAGTGAACAGCATTCCTCCATGGCCTGTGCTTCAGCTCCTGCCTCCAGGTTCCTGCCCTGAGTTCCTGCCTCGGGCTCCCTGAGTGATGAACTGTGACTCAGCAAATGTAAGCTGAATAATCCCTTTCCTCCCCAAGTTGGTGTCAGTCAGAGTGTTTTGTCACAGCAATGGAAGACAAACTAGAACATCAGTTTTTACTCATATTTTCTAAATATTCGTTTATAAAATCATACAGAAATTTTATAAGTAAAAGAGACTTTGGAAAACTTATAGATGACACAGGACTAGAAAATTCAAATTATTTTTGTCTAATTTAGTATTTAAGTAGTGAAATTGGAACTCCTATTGTTTTCTTATTGCTAATGACAAGTTACTTAGAATACACCCTGGTGATTATAAAAACAAATATTCTGTAGATGAAAAATTTCATGAGTTAAGAGCACTTGCTGCACATACATGCATACATACATACAGATACACATACACATAAAATAAATGTTCCCTCTCTCCACATACATGCACACACATGGAATATTTTGATTTTTATCTGTTCAACTGTTTGAGAAAGGAGGATTTTTCAATACTAAACTTCATTTTTTAATATTTTATTTATTATTTTTATTTTATGTATATGGGTGCATTGCCTACATGTGTGTAAGTTCATCCCTGTAGGGCAATGCCCATGGAGGTCAGAAGGTATCCAGTTCCCTGGAACTGCAGTTACAGATGGTTGTAAGTCCTGTTTGGCTATTAGCTTTTTTTGTATGTTAATCCTGTTCCATTGGTTCCAGTTTCATTGTTCTAAGTCAACTTCCGGCTTTCTGACTATCCTTTCCAAGTAATTCACTAATTCTCTAACATAGTTTAAAATCTTCACCTTTATTCAATATTACTACTTTGATTTTTCTTGTATTCTCACACAAAGAAAGAGAGAGCACTAGGTTTCAGGACTGTTATGAGGGTACCCATCCCATTCATGAGGGATCCACCTTGCTCAAATTCTTTCATTCTACAACTTCCACTTGATTACTTTGTTTCAATTCCAGCGTTCTTGAATGTTAAAAGAGTTGTTCTAAATTTTGGTTTTATGAGTCTATCATTCCAATAAATATGCCACTTCTGTCATGTTCTGGTTGGCTTCTTACATTTTATTTTTTCCAGGAACATTTGCAAATTATAAAAAAATTTATTTAGGTGAAAACTGAGTGATACTATTAGTCATGCTCACCCTGCCCCCCCCCACCCCCACCACACACACACTTAATCTTGGAATTAAATTCTGGCTGTTTGGGAGTTTCTGGTTCATTTTTCTTTCCTCTAGAGCACTGTCTTATGATGTAAGGCTACTGGCTCTCATCCACCTTCCTGGCTTATTGTCCCAAATTAAGCAAATGCCTTCAAGGAGAAAGTTTGAGAAGATTTAAAGTCACTTCAATGGGAGTACTCTCTAGTTCTCTCTGTCTCTGTCTCTGTCTCTGTCTCTGTCTCTCTGTCTCTCTCTCTCTCTCACACACACACACACACTTCTCCATTTCTGGCTATTTGAAGACATTTTCAATTAGGAGGAGGAGGAGGAAAAAGAGGAGGAGGAAGAGGAGGAGGAGGAGGAGGAGGAGGAGGAGGAGGAGATTATAGTTAAGGTGATTCACTGAGATACTTCCCTGGATGTATACATTATGTGTGGATTAGATCATGCTCCCCTCCTTTCTTCTACTTAAGATCATTTTCACAAGTGAGAAAGAGTATGCAATACTTGTCTGTGTGTCAGACATAGCTTTTGTTGATGTTGTTTTATTTTTATCATAGATAATTGTGTAGTATCAATGATTTAAGTTAATAGTAGATACAGAGAGATTTAATTCACTTTCTATCAAGAGTTAAAGGAACTGTAATGAAGAGGTCACAGGTCAAAACATACTAGATATAAATTTTTCAGTCAGATTAACACATTGAGATTTTTATTTAATGTAAGTTAATTAATTAGATATGATTAGTGCATCGTTGAAGGATATAAACTCCATAAATTATACAGTAAAAATACTGACATGAGAAATAGTGAGATAAAATTGTTAGAAAACAGTAACAGATATCAAGACGAAGAATGAATTCTGAAGCACTTTTTTTCAAAGATTTTTTTTTTTGGTCTTTTCGAGACAGGGTCTCCCTGTAGCCCCAGCTGTCCTGGAACTCAGTCTGTAGACCAGGCTGGCCTTGAACTCACAAAGATCTGCCTGCCTCTGCCTCCCGAGTGCTAGGATTAAAGGCAAGTGCTACCATGCCTGGCTCTCAAAGATTTTTGTCAAAGATTTTTTTTTTAACTTCCCAGACTGGGATTTTATCTCCAGAAGTTCAATTAAGTGTTTTACACTTTACGAAGAGCACCAGCGAAAGTACACTGGGGCCGTAGAGGGGGACAGAAAAGTGATGGGAACCTTGTAACATTTGGGAATGGGAGCCCAGGACCACATGTGCAGTCAAGACCACAGTTGGCTGTGGTGGTTTGAATAAGAGTGCCCCCCCCATAGGCTTTACGTATTCAGACATTTTTTTTAAATTTAATTTTTATTGATGGTTTGTGCATTTCATACATCATTTTCCAATTCAGATCAGGCATATTTCCCTTTCCCTTCCCCCCCACCCCCNCAGATACATCTGACAAAGCATTAATTTCCAGAGTATACAAGCTACTCAAAAAACAAAGAAGAAAGAAAACAAATGAATCATTCAAAAGATGGAGCAAAGATCTGAATAGAGACTTCACAGAGGAGGAGTTAGAGATGGCCGAGAAACATCTTAAGAAGTGTTCAACATCTCTGATAATTAAGGAAATGCAAATTAAAACCACTCTGAGATATCACCTTACTCCAATAAGACTGGCTAGGATCAGGAACATGAATGATACCAAGTGCTGGAGAGGTTGTGGGGAAAGGGGAACACTCATCCATTGCTGGTGGGAATGTAAACTTGTACAGCCACTATGGAAAGCAGTGTGGAGAACCCTTAGAAGACTCAAAATGAGCCTTCCATTTGACCCAGTCATACCACTCCTGGGTATATACCCACAAGACACAACTTACTGCAAAGATACATGCACAGCTATGTTTATTGCAGCTCTGTTCACAATAGCAAAAAGCTGGAACCAGCCCAGGTGCCCTTCAACTGACGAGTGGATAGAGAAAATGTGGTACATGTATACAATGGAATACTATGCAGCAGTAAAGAGGGACAACATCATGAACTTTTCAGGTAAATGGATGGAGCTGGAAGACATTATGTTAAGTGAAGTAACACAGTCCCAGAAAAACAAACGACAAATGGTGTCCCTCATATGTGGATGCTAGTACCAACAACCCAGATATAAGTATTCAGACATTTTGTCTCCAGTTGGTGGCACTGTTCTTGGAGGTCTTAGAAGGTGTGTCCGTGCTGGAGGAAGTATGTCATTGGGAGCAGACTTAGTGAGTTCAACAAGCTTGTGGTCTCCAGTCTCTCTCTCTCTCTCTCTCTCTGGAGAGTGCATATTGCCAGATGTGAACTTTGGCTTTCTGCTCCAGCTCCAGCTCCAGCTCCAGCCACCATGCCTCCCACCACAATGGACTCTAATTCCCTGGAACCGTCAATCGTAAGCTCAAATAAACTCTTCCATTTAGAAGTTCCCTTGGTCATGGTGGTTTTATCACAGCAACAGAAAAGAGACTAATACACTGGCCATCAAGGAAGGTGGGAAGTCCATTCTTGAAAATTAGTCCTCCTAAGAGGAAAAATGGCAAGTGGCAAATATCTCCTCTGTCTCCAGCATAAGTCCAACACAAAGAAAAGTCACTGCCATGAACAACCTAGAACCTCCAGGGAGGAGGTGTGGGGAATGCAGATACCCAGAAAAGGCTGAAACTACTGCCCAACATAAGGGAAATCCCCATCCTCTAATCTGTTCCACCATCAGCCCACAACCAATAAAATGCAGAAACTTGGCTCAGGGTTAGAGACCACAGCTTCAGCTCAAAGACAGGAACCACTGCTTCATTTGATGGGAGGGAACCGCAGCTCCAGATTCATGAGAAGGCACCACAGCTCCAGGTTCACAGTAGGGACCACAGCTCCAGCTCACAGGAGGAAACCCCAGTCCAGGCTCATGAGAGGGGACCATAGGTCATTTTCTCAAATGAGAAAGAATATACAATACTTGTATCTAAGTCAGAATTAGCTTTATTTATTTGTTTGTTCAGTCAGTCAGTCAGTCAGTTTTTGAAACATGATCTCAGCTAGCCTGAAACTCTCTATATAGATGAGGCTGGCCTCCATCTTACAAAGATCCACTGGACTCTGTGCTGGGCTTAAAAGCATATGACATCACACTGGGCTTAGTTCTACCTTTTAATCAAGATTCAGTAATTATTCTCTGTCTTAGCATTCATTTGCTATAAATTCCATTTTCACACTCAGAAACTGAGGTGACAATAATATTTAATGTGTTTGTAGTGTTAAATTTTGTCTGCATTTAGATGCTAACAAATGAAAGCCAACATTGTTTTAGCTGATATACCATTCACTTCCATATATTATAAAAATAGAGAAGATTATGCTATAGTTTGTATGTCTGGACCACAGGTTTTTCATAATAGCAAATTAGAAATGATTTTTTGTCTTTTTGAGACAGGGTCTCCCTGTAGCTCCAGCTGTCCTATAACTCTATGTAGACCAGACCTGAACTCAAAGATCCACCTTTCCTTTGCCTCCTGAGTGCTGGGATTAAAGCTATGCACCACCATGCCCAGCAAGAAATGATATTTTATTGACAATATCAATAAAAACTTTAATATCTAAGAATAACAGTAAAGAAATTATGCACATAAAATATATGTAAATGTTTTAATTTCTTCTGTATGCTACTTAAAATTACAAATTATTTTGTATCATGTTATTTGATAGAAAAACAATATTTTAGAGAACAGTGTTGCTCAGGAGTTCTGGGTGTGACCTTGAACTGACTCAGTCCTTTTCCCTCCCAATAGTTCTCACCAATAATTCTGTAATACACAGGGACTACAGTGTCCTGTATTAAGGAGAAGTTGCCTGAAATACATAAACCTTGATTCTATCAATCCTGGTGTTGTATAGCATTTTCTTTCTTTCTTTCTTTCTTTCTTTCTTTCTTTCTTTCTTTCTTTCTTTCATTTTTAAGGCAAGTAGCAGACAACTCTGTAAGCTCCAAAGATTCCTGAAATCGTGAAGGGAGGCTCATTAAAACTCAGGGAGTAAACAACTCGGTTATCTTAGGTAGTCTTGGAATTTGTCATATGTACATGGTCCCTCTGATCCCTAAGATTATATAAGCAGTAAGGACTGCTGAGAAGGCTCAGACCTGCCAAGCTGCCTGTTGGAGGCTCAGATCAAGTAAGGTTCCCAATGTATCACTCTCAGAGTAGAGTTGCCTATATGCCATACAGTTAACTGTAAAGTACCAGCTTCCATGAGCTGTCACTCATCTTACCTTTTAATGATGTAGTTACCTTAAGGGTGTCCCTGCTCCTACAAGTAACTCTCACCCCATACTTCTGTAAGTAACTCCACTAAACTCACTGATTCACTCACTTGAGCTTTTATGGTCTCCTTACTTTGGTCTGCCATTGATTCCCTCTCTAGGGTGAGTAGATGTTTGTTCACATCTCCATAATAGTGTCACATGAGACATAAGAATGAAGAGTTCACTTTTCAGGATAAATCTCATTAATTCTAACATCTCTACCTCAAATAGTCCACATTTCTGGGTCCCTTATTGTAGTTCAAAACACCTTTAAGAGTCAGTCAGCCTGAGACAGCTTTCTTGAGCTCTGGGTTAAAATCTTTGCATATAGATCTAAGTTTTCTGCCTCTTGTTGCTCACCTATAAGAACAGACAAACTTTGTATAGTTTACATGTATGTTCTCTCTAATCAAATCAAACAGATAAGAGGAACATAGTAGATAACTAGAGGTGGCAAAACCACAGATGCATATTGTACTTTATAGTGCAGGCATTTAGAGAATGTTATTATTCCTCATAAACCAGTTCCCTCCTTAGGACTGGGAATAATTGAACCTTATTCTCAGACAATTGGGAACACAAAATAGACTCTATATGTCCATATATATATATATATGGACATATATATATATATATATATATATGCACATATATATATATATACATATATATTACATTAAATTGGATGGGAGCAGTATGGAAAGGTGCCAATAAGGAAGGAAATGTAAATATCATGAATTTATATTGTACAAAATTGTAAAAAATCAGTACAAAATTTTGAAAAATATACCTTTATATAAACTTCACAACCACTCAAAGAGGTGGAAATTGAAGAATAGACAAAACCAGGGTTTCTACTTTCAGGGCATTATTTACTCAATGTCTACTGTTAAGAAAATGTCATAAGGGAATTTAGAGGATACCTTTGAAAGAATGGTAGACCATTACCAATAACTACTGAAGGCAAGATAAACTGTAATATATTAATGCTAGATTTGGGTATGTACACAAATTGATTATGGCTTTAATAAGATAGAAATATTATCTCTATAATCCAAATATCTCAGAGCAAGCATAGGAATATCATGATTAGCATAAACTAACCTTTGTTTTGCAATCCTGAACCTAGGATTTCCAGTTTGAAGGTTTGGTTGTAAATCACACGATTTAAGCAGTGACTTTCAAGTACCTGAAAGGAAGTGGGATCAAAAGAATTTCACTTACTCTACAAGTTCCACATATGATAAACTTTATAAATTACCAAGCCACACACAAATAAATAAAAATCAACAGACACATCTAGGAAATCTAAAGTGATGATATTTTCATTCTTTATTTTTTTCTTCCATAAGCAATTACAGTTATACTACTGACAAACAGGAGAACAGATACAAGAATATAAAACAAAGGATTATATTGCATTAGTTGTGGAAATAGTAGATGGATTAGTTAGAAAGCCTCACATAGAGAGCACAAATGCTGATAAAGACTGCATTGTGTTCCAGCAGAACTCATGTATTGACGCACTACCTCCAGTCCACCTGAGGAATGTAACTATAAACAAAACTTAAGGGCACTAAATTTGTCCTTAATTTAAATGACACTGTTAGGAGGGGCCTAAACCTATCAGCATCCAAAGAAGAGTAACTGAGTACAGACTTAACAGGATTGTAACAAAAGCCATGGCTTTTGACACAGCTGGTATGTGCAAATGTACAAGGCAACATAGGTGACCTGGTGTCTGGGGAAGAGGGATAATTCACCAATATTTTGACTTTGGAGTTTCATCTCATAAGTTATGACATAATTCTATCATCTGTGTTTCTTCATGATGGAAGCCTCAGAAAGCAAATATAGAGGCTTTCTGGACCACATTTTTCTTGAGATGAATTTTCAGAGAATATACACTTTATTTTTAAAAATACACAAGACTAAGTTTAGCTTCTCTCTCTTTTTTTTTTTTTTTTTCTTTTTTGGTCTCTTTCTAGACAGGGTTTCCTATAGTCCCAGCTGTTCCTGGAAGTCTCTCTGTAGAGCAGGGCTGGCCTTGAACCTCACAAAATTTCCACCTGCTTTCACTTCCAGTGCTGGTGATAAGGCAATGTTGCACTAACGCACTGGGGGTATTCTTCTCTTTTTAAGATATTTTAGAACTTTACGAACATGCTTCAATACCAAACAACATTACCACAAACTTATACACACAGTTGTCATTAATCTAATTAATATTTCTAAAACTTCTTAATCTTACACTATCACATTATCAAATTCTCCTTTAAAGAATTTAGAGGTAGAGTTTTGAAGGTCTTGTCAACAGATCTTCATCAATCAATAATCAATTCAATACTCAACATCAGTTACAAACAATCATTCATCAATACTGCAATCTTTGTTAACCAATTCTCCTTTCTTTGTTGGTGATGAAGCATTATACATCAAAACCTCTTAATGCTTCAGAATACCCTACAAAATTATTCATAAACCATGTTTCACATCAGGTTCTCAATGACGTCTTGCACGTCAATTTTGTGTAACTAAATTTTTTGTGAACTTTATTAATTCATATCTCATTTCCCTGCTTCACTGTATAACAGACCATATCCCCTATTAGGATTAAGAGTCACCAGCCGGTCGTTCTTTATATGGTCTATCGACTTGTTGTTAGATACACACGAGTCCATAGTCCTTTTTCAGTACATTGTTACGTTGGACTACAACTAAACTTGACAGTAAAGTGCTGTTACTTATTGCTTTGAAACAAGCTTGTAAAACAAATGTGTTTTTCCTATTTGAAATTATGTCATGAGCCTTCTTGCACTACGAGTAGTCTACTAAGCAAGCATGGCTTCAACACCGTGTGCTTGTTGGAGGGCACTATCCCCAGCCTTGATACTCATGATTCTTCTCTTAGCTTTTTTTTTTTTTTACACTCACCTTTACCATATAGAAGTGCAATAGTTTACAAAGTCTAAAAAAACTATATGGGTTGATTTGAAACATGATTTTAGGGATGCAGCAGTTTATTACTGTAAAAGCTTGTAATACACATAAAATATATAAACTTTCCAGCCATGCATGGTGTTTACAGACCACTTTTAAATCCCAGCACTTTGGGAGGCAGGGAGAGGTGGATCTCTGTGAGTTCAAGGCCAGCCTGGTCTTAAACAATGAGTGAGGTTCCAGGCCAGGTTTGGGACTAAAGGGAGACTCTCTCTCTCTCTCGTCTCTCTCTCTCTCTATATCGTATATATATATTATATATATATATATAGTATATATATCTTGTATATATATAAAGCTTTATATATAACGTTATTATAATATATATATATCATAAAAACTTTCAAATTTCTAGTTACAATAGCAAGTTGATATTATTTAATGTCTTAAACGAAATAGATTAATTTGTTTCTTCTCATAAATCCTGAGAAATGAGAAAAAACAGAGACATATTACTTAAGCTATTATGTATAATGGTGATAAACAGTCAAGATGATCTTATCTTTAACTGCCAGTACATTGAATACCATATATATTATATATATATATATATAAAATAAAGGCTTATTCTTTTCTCAAGCAAAAAAATCTGTTGAAACTCCTTCACTAATTTATAATCTCTATGTCCATCTATTGAAAATGTCAGCACAAAGAATAATTCCATATTTTCAGTCAAAATTAAAGGCCCATATATTTTACTTTATTTTGCTTTTTTCATAGCTTTTTACTTCTGGGAGGAAATGGCTTGTGGAGCACTAATTCTTTTCACAATACCAGTGAATTTCAAAGGAAAGAGAATTGTAACCAGTAGACAAATAAAAATGGTGGCATGAAATATAGTAAAAAGTAGTACTGGGAGCTCTGTAGTAGGAAGTGTCCCACTGGGGGTCTCTGATGAGCATAGTAGTCAGTTTTGTTTTAGCTAAGACTATTTACAAGATGATAGATTTAAGATTTTACATACCCTCAGGCTTTGGTTTGGGAGAAACTATTTCAGAAATGAATTTTAAATGCTGGCTGAGTTGCCACAGATTATGATTCTACAGAATGAGCTCAATACTTGATATTTTAACAGCATCCAATGTAATGTGAAATGGTATACAATTTTCTGTCATTGCCAGTCGCTTATTTACTTGGATTTTTGTTTCCTTGTAAATCCTCAGTGGGACGAATGTGCAACTCCAGTTACTCTATTGTTTTAAAGAAGCTATGTTTCAATTGTTACATACATCTAAGATAACAAGTGATTTAGATGGTATTCTAGCAGTCATTCCTATCTAAACCAATTAGTGTCTCCAGGCAGGTTGGTTATTGCAGACTAAAATGATAGGCATATGAAATCTGTGAAAACAGATTTTAATTAATGCACATCTAAGGATTTTAGGCAATATGAACATAATTATTTCCATTGATCATCTATCATTACCCAAGCAAAACCTAAGTGATGGGTATATTCAGATGACGAAACACGAATTATATTCCAAGGAACTTGCCACAACTGAAAATGATTTAAGTGAAATGACATTTCAGCACAGAATTGTTCAAATGGAAAATACACACAAGACCTGACACTATAAATCAAGGAAAAAAGACTAAGGGAAGAGAGGGCCTGAGATTGATCCCTGGGCCTGGCATATATCACCACAGATAGATGGGAAAGTACGAAAATTGAATCAAAGGTAATAATCAGATAAAAACAAATTAATAGCATAAACGGAGGGTTAGTAGAGGAGTGAAGCTGTGTTAATATTTTATAGCAATCACTGAATTTCATGCTCACCTCTTCCTGGCCTAGATCTCAACCTAAATCTTACCTCATCAGCTAATGTGAGAATTTCATGGAGTTTTTATCTCACATTGGCCAAAAAATAATGCCA
This sequence comes from Rhizomys pruinosus, assembly GCA_009823505.1. Classification (NCBI taxonomy): domain Eukaryota; kingdom Metazoa; phylum Chordata; class Mammalia; order Rodentia; family Spalacidae; genus Rhizomys; species Rhizomys pruinosus. The sequence goes on from VZQC01005585.1 coordinate 384,687, forward strand.
TTTTTATAAGAAAAATATTAGCATTACTTTCTTTTAAGAAGTTACTACAAAGCTTTAACAATGACACTTTTAAAAGAGGTAAAGGAAATCAAGAGTGAAAGAGGACCCTATATAGGTATTATCAAAGGTAGAATAGGGAAAATGGAGGTACTTTACTCAGGAGAGAGGAGGGAGGGAGGGAGGGAGAGAGAGAGATAAATAATGCCTAGCTGTTGTGGAAACCAGAAGGAAACATATTAGTTCAAAAAAAACCAGACTGAAAAATTACAAATACCACATCTTTAGATGAGTCCATGTGTATATCTGAAGGCTATGTAACAAGAAACAGTGCCAGACAGGACAAATCTTCCTTTACATTGCCAGCCAGGGTAGTCCAAGAGACTCCAAAATTATACAAGTTATTGCCACAGCCCTTGGTTGCTTCCCAGAACTAGGTCAGACTTTATTACAGAAGACAGGACATACTTTGAGCACAGGACTTGGAGGACCAGAGCTGGAACTGACCTGGAAGCCACCTCCTTCAAGAATAGCTCCTATAGTTTTGAAGAACACTGTACAAGCTGCTAAGGGAGAACATCAAACAGTCCAATCCTAGCTTTAAGGCCTAATAACCACAACTATGACCTGCACACAACAAACTATATTGGGAAAATAGTGGCACTTTTATCTTGGGGGTAAACAACAGCTGTCTAATTGGACTTAAAGCCCACTCAGTGGGATAGAACTCATGTCTAATACTCTAAGTATAGTGAAATACACAAGGCTGGAGAGGTCAGAGATCTTAGAGAAAACTCTGTAGCTGTCACATCCTAGACAAATGTAATTTCTTCCTATATACTAAATATGTACCCTTATATTTACAGAGAAGTATGCCATTTCACCACTCATTGAAGAAGCTTCTTTTGCAACAGACAGAGACAACTGCAAATTTCTACAACTGGTCAAACACAAAATAAAGGTCTGTGAGATGCCCAATCCTAAGTAGCACAGATACAATGGAACTTATACACCTAAGACTAATGGAACATCATGGAACAAGGGGTGGAGAGAATAATAATGCATCTCTCAATTCTCATCAATGAAACTCCCTCTATATTACATGGTAATTAATACAAATAGCTAAAGTGTAGAGAATAAGAGTCTACACAGCGTTGGTCCTTGGTTAAGTCTCCTATGCTAAACTTCACCCACCCATGGCTTAGGAATCATTGCAGAAGAGGGAGTAAAAAGATTTTAAGAGCGAAGGGAGGAGGTAAATGTCTATATAGAAATAGAGTTTTACAGGCTCCTAGGGCCTTGCTTATAGGAAAATTAAAGCAATGGAGACAGCATGCAGAAGACCCATGCAAACTCAAGCAAACCACAACCCAGCACAGAACTGTGGAAATGTGTAGCAGGCCCCAATTTTAGCTGAATAACTATTGGGCAGCTGACCACTACTGTGTAAGAAAGAGCTGATCTTCTTTAAGAGAGTTACTTTAGATTGGCTGACTAGACCCCAGTGGATAAACTTGCACTAGGGATGTCTGGGGTAGCTAATTTTATGGGATAGGCCTTAATATAAATGAAAGAATTCATGAAATTTGGTGCGGGGGGGGACTATATGAGGGTGTCAAGGGGAAGGAGCTATAAAGATTATTAAGATGTTGTATATGAAGTACACAATAAAAAATAAAAAATTCTGTGAGACATGTGTGATTTGATACTGCTCATTTCTCAGTTACCATACTGTGTGTTTCCTTCAACTATGCGAGTTCTTTATTCATAAATACTAGTGATTGTAATTTTGTATTATGTATACTGCTTTCAAAAGTAATTTGAAAATAATGAACAATAAATAAATTAGTTCTAATAAATGAATAGACTGTTAAGGCAAATCAACAGTTAAAGTAAAAATATTCTTTTATTATACATATATAATATATGAATGTGTGTGATCTGCATTATCTCTTACAACTTGATGCTTTTGTTTAATATTTAATTCATCTATCTTTAAGGAATACCTTAAAACACTATACAAAATGTTACCACCTGACCAAACTATATTATGTGCTCTGTTTACTTGCTTCCTTAAAGTATTCTATACTATAAACTAAGATAGTGTATTTGGGAAAACATGGTCAGGCATCCCTGGATAGTATTTTGGTAATGGCCATCTGAATGATTAGGTAAATTGTATTTTTCATATCTAACTGATTTGTCTTTAGGAAAGACATGATGATTCTGAATAGAAACTAAGCTCCTAAGTTATAATCTATTTCTTGAAAAGCTGCTTTTTAAGGATTTTACAAAATATCTTGGCATATTTTTTAATGCGATTATCTTTTCTCTTCAAGTATTTAGGAATACTTGAAGCTATTTTATTATCATTAAGAAATGGATGCTGAAAAAGCCTTTGACAAAATCCAGCATCCCTTCATGCTTAAAGTCCTAGAGGGAATTGGATTGGAGGGATCATTCCTCAATGTAATCAAAGCCATATACAGGAAACCCACAGCCAATATCATCCTAAATGGGGAAATGACAGAAACATTCCCTTTAAAGGTAGGAACTCGGCAAGGCTGCCCCCTGTCACCACTCCTCTTCAATATAGTGCTTGAAACACTTGCTAGAGCAATAAGGCAAGAAAAGGATATTAAAGGAGTACTAATTGGAAAAGAGGAAGTCAAACTATCCCTATTTGCTGATGATATGATTGTTTACTTACGGGATGCTAAAAACTCCACCAAAAGAAAAAACTCCTAGAAATGATTAATAGGCTTCAGCAAAGTGATAGGATACAAAATTAACCTGAAAAAAATCAGTGGCCTTTCTTTACACCAACAACAAGCAACTGCAGAAGGAATTCAAGGAGACCTTCCCACTCACAATAGCCTCAAAAAAAAAAAAAAATATCGAGGAACGAACTTAACCAAAGACACCAAGGATCTCTACAACAAAAAATTTGAACCCTTAATGAAAGAAATTGAAGAAGACATCAGAAGATGGAAAAACCTCCCATACTCATGGATTGGGAAAATTAACATCGTAAAAATGTCCATTCCACCCAAACTCTTGTATAGATTTAGCACAATCCCAATTAAAATCCCCAAGAGTTTCTTTCCACAGGCTTGGAAAAAAAGTCCTTAAATTCATTTGGAAAAGCACAAAGACCCCGAATAGCCAATAACGACACTGAGTGAAAAGAGCAACAAGGGGGATCTCTATACCATATTTCAAACTATACCACAGGGCTTAGTCATAAAAAAAGCCTTGGTACTGGCACAAAAACTGACCTTTTGACCAACAGAAACAAAACTGAAGATCCAAACTTGAGCACATACAATTTCAGCCATCCTCATATTCGACAAGGGGACAAAAGGAGCAAAAGACTAATGGAGAAAAGACAGCATCTTCAGCACAGTGGTGTTGGCAAAACTGGATCACCACTTATAGAAAGAATGAAATTAAACCCCTACTTTTGCCCGTACAAAAGTCAAAACTCCAGATGGATTAAAAGTCCTCAACGTGAAATCCCAAACATCTAAAAGGCAATAGAGAGAAAAGTTGGCAGCAGACTACAAGACATAGGTCTAGGAAAAACTTCCTAAATCAGACAGCAGCTGGGCAAGAATTAAGGTTACAATTGGCAATTGGACCTCATTAAACTCAAAAGCTTTGTTACATCAAAAGAAACAATCAAGGAAATGAAGGAGAAAATCCCACAGAGTGGGAGGAAACTTCACCCAAAACATCTGGAAAAGCATTGATTTCCAGAATATATACACTACCTCAAAAAACAAAGAAGGAAGAAAACAAATGACCCACTCAATAGATGGAGCAAAGACGCTAACAGAGACTTCACAAGTGAGGAATGATAGGACGATGACTGAGAAACACCTTAAAGTTGTTCAAAATCACACTAATAATTAAGGAAATGCAAAAGAAAAACCACTTTATCATCTCACTCCCAATAAGACTGGCTAGGATCAAGAAAACAAATGATACCAAGTGCTGGAGAGGTTGTGGGGAAAGGGGAACACTCATCCACTGCTGGTAGGAATGTAAACTCATATAGCCACTATGGAAAGAAGGTGGAGACTCTTGGAAGACTTGAATGAACTTGCCACCCGACCCAGCCATACCACTCCTAGGCATGTACCCCCAAGAATCACCCACCACAGAGATATACATGCATGGCCATGATTATTTCAGATCTTCTTCACAAATAGTAAAGGAGCTGGAACACTACCAATGCCCTCAATTGACGAGTGGATAGAGAAAATGTTGGTTACATCTACACAATGGAGTTCATGTTAGCAGTGAAAGAAAGATGACATCATGAGGCTTGCAGGAAAATGGCTGGAGCTAGAAGACATCATGCTGAGTGAAGTAAAACCAGTCCCAGAAAAAAAATCAATGAATGGTACCCTCATCTGTTGATGCTAGTTGCCCACTCTGACCCTAGCCTTGTACCCTCAGTATCTTACTTTTCGTGGCATGGCCCCCCTGAACACATTTTGTCCAAGCCACGTTTTAGGATCGTCGATCATGCATTATGGACCTCAACAACATACAACGAATTCAGGAGTACGGGCACTGCATCAAATGATAATCTGAACTCGAACACCAGTTGAACCTACTCTGCTCCAAAACATGTTCAACTTCCCACTCCATGGAGCTCACAATATATTGGAGAGGCACACGCCCCCTCACCAGACTACCTGAACGGAATCAGAATATGATAATAGAGCCACCATTTCTGGCAAGACATTCGCATCTGAGCTCTTAAGGATCGGGTGTCCTCCACCCAGGCATAAGGGTGCGGCGCTGCGAACACAGATCTAGATTTTGATTAATCTTATACAATATATATATATATATATAAATTTAAAAAAGAAGTGGAAACTAGAGTGACTGTCATAAGCAATGAATCTTGAGCAAGGCACTTGTGAAAGAAAAAGACATTAAGGATGTTACATTCTAGATAGGAAACATTGTGATATCATAGTCTGCCCCCAAACAGCATTGAACCAAATATTGTTGCTAACTTTTATATAAGTAGGACAACTGGAACCCCAAGTAACATTCAAGAAACTTACTTACAAACATATACATTCTATTTTATATAATATTGTGGTCATTATGTATAATTTATTGATAATTTTAAGTAGTAGAGAAATAATAGATCAACCTTGTCTAATACATTGAAGTTATATTTGGTTTTGGATGATTTGTTTAATAAATTCACTTCTCTAAGAGCAAAGCACATATGTGTGGATGAGAAATTCAAACTTTTAAAACCATTAGTTGGTTGTGCTATATTAGCTTTTGGCTCAATATCTGAATCTATTCAGATGCACAAACGTATTGTTGTGAATCCATTAGAATATCATTTTCGATACTAAAATATTGCCAGATTTCCCTCGAATTTACTACAAGTGTTAATTTGATTCATCATTTCCTGTCAAGTCTACATATGTAGTAATTTAATAATTTATATAAAAATTATCTCTACATTGATGAATAGTAGGACCAGATTAGAAATTAGAATAAATTGTGACAGATAAAAAAGCAACATAAACTTTAAAAAATAAATTTAAAAAATTTTAAAAAAAGGGCTGGAGAGATAGCCTAGCGTTTAAGAGTGCCGACTGCTCTTGCAGAGGACCCGGGTTCGATCCCCAGCACCCACATGGCAGCTAAGAACCACATGGCAGCTAAGAACCGTCTTTAACTCCAGTTCCAGGGGAATCCGACACCCTCTTCTGACCTACGTGGCATTGCATGACACGGGTGCACAAACCTACATGTAGGCAGTACATTCATACACATAAAAAATAAATTAAAAAAATTTTTAAAAAGCAACATAAACTATTGTAAAAGAAAATATATACTTTTTACCAAAAGCCTTTCTTTTTAAAAATTATTTAGTCATTATTTTTTATGTGTTTGAGTGTACTGTCTGCATGTAGGTTGGTGCACCCGTGTCGTGCAATCCTGCGGAAGTCAGAACAGGGCATCGGATTCCTCTGGAACTGGAGTTAAAGACGGTTCTTAGCCGCCATGTGGGTGCTGGGGATCGAACCCGGGTCCTCTGCAAGAGCAGTCGGCACTCTTAACCCCTGAGCCATCCCTCCAGCTCCAAAAAAGCCTTTCTTAAGTTGTTGATAATAGAATTTAGGATCACTCTTCTGTGAAACACAAAAAGTCATTGTTTCTATTTGACATCTAAATTACATGATTACTACTTAAAATGTATGAGATGGAACTGGTCCTCTCAAGAAGACTTCTTAGACTTTTGGACAGAGAAAAGGAAGTTTAAGGTTAAGAAATTAGAATTGGAGCCAGACCTGCAATAGACAAAGAATGTCTACTTTATCAGAATAAGTATATAGCAGCATATGACAGATACCCCACTGCCTGAAAAAGGAGCATCTGCAACCTAATGGAAGATTGTGTTCACTGAGCCCAGCTGGAATGTGTTTGATGCCAAGGTTTTGTGTCTTTGGTTAACTGAAAGCCTTCTTTTAAGATTGCTTCCCAGGCTAAACAGGCCAATATCTTAAAGCCAAGAGACAGCAGACTTCCGCAGTCCTGCAAGTACTGGTTGATAAGGCTTTAGCAAGGCCAGACTGCCAATTCAGGGTCAGCTAACTATTTCAAGAGATTTATGAGTCTGTGGCCTCCTTAATTACGCTTGTGGCTCTTCTGCTATCCACACATTTTATTAAGACTAACATAATACTACCATTAATTCAAGCTTATTAAGTTACATGTAGATATAAGTATTTTTTTTTTTTTTTGGTCTTTTTGAGACAGGGTCTCCCTTTAGTCCCAGCTGGTCTGGAGCTCACTATGTAGACTAGGCTGGCCTTGAACTCACAGAAATCCACCTGCCTCTACCTCCCAAGTGCTGGGATTAAAGGTGACCACACTGGGCTTAGATATAAGTATTTAAAAATAAGATCAGCTTCCTTTTGGCAATGTATTGGCCTATACATTGACAAAGCCAGTGCTGTGTTGAATCCCGGTTTTTAACCAGGATTCAAAGTAAAACAGTTTCTTAGAAAAGATGAGACAAATGACCCTTTAGATGAGCTTTATTCAGAAAGTTACAGCATTGTGGCCATAGGCAGCCATAATGAAGTCAAGGGAATACCAAGCTCTCAGGCTCAGAGAAGTGTTTCTTTTTTTTAATTTTTATTTATTTTCCATGTGTATGAATGTACTATCTGCATATAGGTCTGTGCACCCCTGTCGTGCAATGCCGCAGAGTTCAGAAGAGGGTCTCAGATTCCCCAGGAACTGGAGTTCTCCTGGAATTGGAGTGACAGATGGTTCTCAGCCACCATGTGGGTGCTGGGGTTCGAACCCGGGTCCTCTGCAAGAGCAGTTGGCGCTCTTAACCGCTAGGCTATCTCTCCAGCCCCCAGAGAAGTGTTTCTTAGAAGAGATAACCCTCATGGATAGCATGATGGGATCCCCAGGGGCCACATCCTTCAGTTCCAAAGAACAAAGAGGAGTAAAGGAGTAACTCGGTCTTACAGATTTTCAGAGTTGAGCAAGTTCACACCATGGGACTTAGCTTATGCACCAAGAAAGGGCTCTGATAAGGGACAGCTGTAATTCAAGTCTCTGGGATGAGGGGCAGGCCTGCATCTGTGAGGGAGAGTGAACTCTCCCAGTTGCAAAGTCACAGCAGGTGTTGGGTATCAACTATCTGGAGAAAGCTGCAGGAGGATGTGGATGATTTCTAGGTGAGAACCAGCTGGAGGTCTGGAACCCAAAAGAACTCAGTCCCAGAAGGGTGCTTAATGTGTGGCTCTAATCTGGGTGTTTTCTTATTTATATTTTTACTTTAAGTATTCTCTTTATGATAATAAGTTCTAAGGGTGCTATTTTATTAATTTCAATACTAGCATCTTTTGCAGATCCAGCTATGGCATAAATATGTAATAAGAACTGGATGCTGACCACTGTGTGTTAGAAAACCAAGAACAAAGCTCTACTTTTGAAAATGATTACCCCTTTTATTGTATGCAACTAGGAGAAGGCAATTATAATATATTATATTAAATATATATATATATGTATATATATAATTAAAGATTTAATTTTCAACTTTGTTATAGCCACTGACAGCGTTTTTTTTTTTTAATAAAATATCTTTTCGAGACAGTGTCTCCCTGTAGCCCCAGCGACCAGGCTGGCCTTGAATTCACAAAGAACTGCCTGCCTCTGCCTCCCAAGTGCTAGGATTAAAGGTGTGTGCCACCAGGCCCGGCTGCCACTTGACATCTTATATCCTCTTGGTTCTTCAAGTATCAATCAGCAAAACAGCATTCCTTAAAACATTCATGATGACTATTTGGGACAGTAAAATATTCTTGGCAAGAAGCAGTCTGAGTTAAGGGACACTAAAATTTGTGACATTTTGAATAGTTCCTTGAAATCATACTTCACTTAAACAATCTATATTATAGCTTAGGAATTCTGTTAATATTTTTCCTTAAGAACTTCCCTACATATATTGGGAGGACAATTGCAGTATTTTATACAAAGCTCTAAGACTAAAATTGAGTAATGACTTTATCAAATGGCCAGCTTAATATTTTACATTGAGTGCTTCAAAAATGCATGAGTTGTGTCTTTCTCAAGGTCCCTGAGCCTTAGAAGGAGAAGGTGTGATATAGGTGTCCCATTTTAGGGTTGAGTGTTCCACAGTCTATATTCCTCTGCACATTAACCAGTTAATAAACTCTGTGTTAATGGCAAGAAGGTTGAGGTGTATCTGGACAGCAAGTCTTGAACCTAGCTGAGGAGTTGTTTACACTTTATAGCGGCCTAGAAAAGAAAAGTCAATTTTTTTTTAAGAATGTGACCCCATAGTAGTAGGTAGACCACAATACAGGATAGACTCAATACCCAATAATATTTGGACAACACAAATTGGAGTCCATTGGCAAGGAGCAAAAAAAGAACACTATACCGATTGAGGAAGGAAGTAGGGATAGATCTGGGAGGAGAGTTTAATTCTCAAAAAAACTAAATAAAAACCACTATAGCATATTTTTACAATAATTTCAATTTTAAAGAATGCAAAACATATAGAAACTATGATTATTCCACATTCATTTTAATACTGTTGATTTTTCACACTGACTATAATAGATACTTAAAAGCTTTTGATCATTGAGGATCTATTCTTTGATAAAAGACACTTAGGACTTGTGCTTAATAGTTTATAAAGATTCTAATTAGATAATTGGACTGACTCCCTAGTGATTAACCTTGGATAATGGCCAGATTTTATTCAAACTCTGATTTACATTACCATACTTGAATTAGCTCTATTAACAAGATAATACATACAATTTTCTCGAGCAACATGGAATCAATCCTTTCCTCTCCTCCCTCTCCCTCTTCTCCTCTCCCCCTCAACTCTCCCCTCTCTCTCTTTTCTCCCTCTTCCCTTCTCTTTCCCATTCTCTTTCAAAGTTACAGACCTTCAACATTGATGGTATTTGAGCTGAAAATTTCAATTATACTAAATTATTATAAAACATCCATCATAACTAGTTTTTGTTACATTGCAAAACACCCCAAATATAGTTGTTTAAATAATAGGTTTTCACTTAGCTTACACTTGTAAAATTTATAATTTTGGTTACAGCTACAGTTCTGATTTCTGAGCTCAACTAGACTCACCCAAGCATCTGTAGTTTTGAAAATATGCTCGTGGAGGGAAATCATTTACATTTCAGATCCTTTCTAGGTATATTGTTAACTATGCTTTAGAAAACAAAAAGAAAATGCTGAAGGAATAAAATTAAACCTTTTATAATATTGGGGAGAAAATATATTAGCCTATCATCCATAAAAATCAGACTGGAGGTTCTTCAAAAAAATAAAAATAGAATGAGCATAGAATGTACTAATACCACCTATAGGTAACGTCACGGGTGCACAGACTTGCATGCAGACAGTACATTTATACACATACAGAAATAAATAAAATTAATAAAAAAAAATTTAAAAAACAACAAAAAAAAATATCTAAAGGCATCAGCAGCAATGTATTATAGCATTAAATGAACCCATGTTTATTCCAGAATTTTCCACAATAGCCAAGTTATGATATCAGCCTAGGTCATCACCCAAGGATGAATGGATAAAGAAAATGTGTATATATGCAATACTAAATTAGCATGGTATGGGGAAGGACAGAATCAGATTATTTTCAGGAAAATGGATGGAAGTAGATCAAGGTATGTAAAATAAACTTGCCTCTAAAAGCAATTCATGTTTATTATCATATGCAGAATTTGGATTTCAAAATTAAAAGATATGCTGGGCATGGTGGCACACGCTTTTAATCACAGCACTCAGGAGGCAGAGACAGGCAGATCTTTGTGAGTTCAAGGCCAGCCTGGTCTACAGAATGAGCTCCAGGCCAGCTGGGACAAAAGGGAGACCCTGTCTCAAAAATACCCCCAAAATAAATAAATAAATAAATAAATAAATAAATAAATAAATAAATAAATAAATTGAAGAGAAAGCAGAAGTGTATGGGAAAAGGAAGGATTCCCAGAGTGCGGCGGAGGGGAGCAAGAGAGGTTGGACATGAGCAAAGTCACCGTACACAAGTAGGAAAAGTTCAGAGCAAATGCATTGCTATCATTTTCTTTTCTTTTTCTTTTTTTTTCTTTTTTTTTGTATTTTTGAGACAGAGTCTCCCTTAGTCCCAGCTGGTCTGGAGCTCGCTCTATAGATCAGGGTAGCCTTGAACTCACAGAGATCCACCTGCCTCTGCCTCCCGAGTGCTGGGATTAAAGGTGTGCACCATCATGCCCAGCTTCATTTTCTTAAATGATGAAGACTGATAAAATATTCTATGCTGCCTATGTGTGAAAGAATTTATAATTCATTTGCTTAGGGTTTTCACATAAAATACTGATCATCTCTCATCAAGTAATATAAAACACACCACTTTTGCCTAAAAATGGGAATTGATAATATAGCATAATCTTTGAATTTGTATATATATATTGGTCTTTTTTGAAACGGGGTCTCCCTGGAGCCCCAGCTGTCCTGGAATTCACTCTGTAGACCAGGCTGGCCTTGAACTCACAAAGATCCACCTGTCTCTTCCTCCCAAGTGCTAGGATTAAAGGCATGCGCCACCAAGCCCAGCTGAATTTGTATATTTTATATATTGTTAAGATAGAAAAAATATTTACAGTACAGTTTCAGTATTTAAAAATTGTATAAGGATGAAAAAGCACAGTTGTAGTAAACACAAGGCAGGAAAAAGTGGTTAGCTGATCCACTAAACAATACAGCCTGGCGTCTTTCTAGACTCTACTCATGCTCTGTTTCCCCTTACACTTGTGATTAGAAATAATGTAAAGTGTATCTAGTACCTTCAATAAGGCACTCTCGAATTTGGTTTTCTTTTTTATAAAATGCATCAACACATCAAGCATTCATTTACAAATTCAAATAAGAATTTTATAATCATGCAGTATATCATGAACCCTTTATAAACATACGAGCTCAGTAAGTACATTTTGTCTTTATTTTCTTACTTACCTTTGGATTTAACAGGTGAAACGTTGCTTTTTAAAATATTTTACTTATCATTTTTATTTTTATGAGTATGGCTATAGTGTAAGCATTTTTGTAAGTGTATCTGTGCTGTGCAATTTTGGATGAGGTCAGAAGAGAGCATTGCGCTGGAACAGGAGTGCAGAAGGTTGTTAGCCACCATGTCAGTTCTGGGAATGGAGATGGGCCCTCGGCACGAGCAGCCAGAGAGGGCGCTCAAGAGCTGTGCCAAGTCTCCAGCCCTGTAAAATGTTTTTTAATACGTATGTAATAAAAAAATTGGGTCAGTTCACCTTACAGAAAGCATTAATCTTTCCTAAATTAGAAGTATTTTATACTAACATAAGCAGCAGCTAGATGACATTTATTGAAGAAAACGAGTACAGGGTCTGTTACTGGGCATGGACTTGTGAGTCACAGGGGGAAAATAAAAGAGGGCAATCTTCTCATTTCCTGCCAGGAGCCTGAAGTTATAAAATCAATGTTGGAACATAAATGGGAAATTACTTTTTTATGGATAGATTTCTGTTGATTGATTTAAGCAGTTTTTTTTTCCTCTGCTATCTCTCAATATACTAAAAGTCTCAATGCATCTCTCTAGACACAGAAAGTCCCTCTGCTTAAATTGATAGCTTGAAATTTAAAACTTCCTTCTACATAAATACTACAAATTCCCACTTAATGTAAACAAACCCTGCTTGCTCTGTTCTCCTTCTCAAGTCCTTTTCTGTGAAAGACAACTGCTCATTATTGAGTAATCTACCACTAATGACTGTGCCTATCTTTATTTTTTTTAATTTATTTTATTGATGCTTTGTGTATTTCATACATCATTTTCCAATTCAGTTCAGGCATATATCCCCTTCCCTTCCCCCCCACCCGACCCCTACCCATCGCAGATCGTGCATTCTGCCGTAAGTTTTCTGCATCTTTCTCTGCTTTTTTGTTTTGTTTTGTTTTCATTTTTTTTAACAATAGGTGATAATTTGTGAGTACAAGCATCCTTCATGTAAAACCAATTTGCAAGCAGTTGTGCCCAAACCCACACAGCTCATGGGTCCCACCATCCTGAAAGGGGGGGCTTGTATGTTCAATCAAGTTGATCAAATGAGTGTCCAGTCTATATTGTTGTAGTTTCACCATTAACCCCAATCGAAGCCCTTACATTCTACCACGCCCCCTCTTCCGCAGATTGTTCCCTAGGCTTAGAAAAGGGGCACAGGTGGATGAGAAGCAAAACACTCTACTTTCTCTGGAGCTGATGTCTTGGTCTCTAGTCAGTTCTGGCTGTTTTCTTTCATGGGCTGCCAGCTTGTCCAGGCTTAACCTTTCGATCCTACTAATGAAGCACATGCAATTAGATATTTAGGTATTTAAACAGTATAATATATAGCCTTTCGATCCTACTAATGAAGCACACACAATTAGATATATGGGTATTTAAACAGTACTAATTGTTATGGTAGGTTACTTTGGTATAGACACAGATGTTTGGATGGTATGTCAATTCATGATCTACATTTTCTTCTGTCAAGTATGGCAGGGTCTTCGTGTGGTTTATAACATCTCCTAACCATTAGAGGATGTAAGCTTGTGACATCAGCCGTGGGTTATTCCTCCAAGGAGAGAGCTAATAGCCAATTAGATTTGGGATATACAGACATATGGCTGCCACTGCTGCACAGTATTTCCAGGCAGATGAGGTGTAGCTGGTGCTGACGGAGGAGTCTTGCTTGACTCAAGGAGACCTATATTTGCTTTATTGGTTTAGTGGTCTTTGGTAACACTCTCTGGCATCCCAGAGACCATCTGTATCTTTAAATGATACCTTGGTGAACTTGGCAATTTGCTTAAGGTTGCTGGGTGTTAGGTTTTTTTTCTCAGTTCTAAAATAAGAATAATCAAAAATATCATTGCAGATATTTGTGCATTTAGGATAAATAGATAACATAGGTAAAAACAGAGAGTTAGAGCTGAATTCCCTGGCCCCTCTAGAGCCTCTCCACTTCCTACCTCTTTATAAGAGAAGGCAGCTTTGGTTGTATAACTGAGGCTGAGTTCAGTGCTTGAGGGATCTGGGAAAGCAAATGGATCGAAACATGATACAGCTGTATAGCAAATTCCTTCAAGATTAAACATTCCATCTTTGAGGGAAGCTAGTTTAGCAGTCTGTTCTAAGGGAAGGTAATCAATAGACTGTCAAGGGAGGTGAATATTCTAAAAGGAAGTAAGGAATGGGATATTGTGAGGAGAGGTGAAAAGTTCCATCATGCAGGGAAGGAAGCTTCTTAAACTCAGAAAGTAAGCACTTCAATAGCTTCAGAAGTCCCTGAAACTGACCAAATCCATTCTGCAAGGATATACAAACCCCAAGTACTGTTGAAAGACCGTCTCAGACCAGCTAAGCCACCTGAAGAAGCAAAGAACAGATGAGCTTCCTGTATGAGGCAGTGACCAGTGAGCTTCTGGGAAGAGACACTGTCCAATGTGTTGAGCTGCCTGCAGGTTGTACAGTGAGCTCCAGGTTTCCTGTTCTAGTGAGCTGTCACACATGCTGGGGCGGGATATGGTGATGCAAGCTGTCTTTGATTCATTTCTGCCACTGTAAGTAACCCCTTACCCATAATCCTATAATTAACCCCAGTAACACCCATTGGATTTTGGTGGTGTCCTTAATTTGGTCTGTCATTGGTTCCCTATCCAGGATGAGTGGATGCTTATTCACATCTCACCAGGAATAGTATCACATAAGAGACAGTTGTCGAATATTAGACGTGTGTTTGTGCTGGTAGGATTGGAAGAGTGACAAAAACTGGTACAGTTTTCTTGGACACTTGATTAGTCTTGGGCAGCTTAACCTTTCTCTACCTTCTCATCCATAATGCTAATGATAATAGTGCTGTCTCAGAGAATTGCTAGGTATATTAAAATTCAAATTATATACATGAATATCAATGAATATTAATACTAGCGGCAGTACTGTCATCATTATTACCCAGGAGAATCACTAGCCAAGCTGATCTGTTTCAGGATCCAGGTAATAAGGCTTGGGAAGGAATTGGATCAGAGGCTGTCTTTCTCTGTACTTTCCCTGGGAAATCATACTCTATGATTTCATCAGTTAATCAGGTATAGTGAGACTCATTTGTAATCCAAGTACACTAAAGAGAAAGAAGCAGAAAGATAGCCAAAAGTTTGAGGTCAGCCTGGTAAACATTCTGAGTTCAAGTCCAGCCATGTCTACACAGCAAAAACCTGTCTCAAACACAAAATAAAGTAAGACAAAGAATATTTCACCATTTAGATTTTATGAGCCAGACAGAAAAGTGGAATTAGAACAGGAGAATAACTGTGACTCTTTGGTCAGAATATTTGGGTTGCATGTGAGGCTTAGAATTAACAGTGGCTATAACTATTAACATTGGGTTTATTTTCTGCTACTGCCATGCCCAAAGCTGAAGAGACATGGACTCTGAAACAGCTTTGATCATTTGTAATAGCAGTTTTCTTGGCACGTTGACAGTTTACAATCACTTGGGCTTAAAATAATGATACAGTGTTGGAGCTCTGGCTGTTTAATGAAAATAGAGAGGACCATAGATCCTGAAGGGTTTTCTGCTTGATCAGAAGCAAAGAAATAAGCCAAGGCATATTTGACATGCAGGACAGCTTTGTCACTTTGCTCAGAACTTAATATCACAGCATTGCAAAAAAAATGTGTAAGTTGTCAGGAGGCAGAGTCATATTCATATTCTAGAAGGAATTGAAAACTTAAGCAAATCATATAGAAGATAAAGTTTGAGACAATAGGAAGTCCACCTGGGACTAGCAGACAGGGACAAAAAGAAAGAATAAGGGGTGTGTGATTACTTGAAAGTGCTTGATGTACTTGAAAATCTCTTTTGAAATTTATCAATTGACTGTATGACAATAAGATCATTGAAAAAATAGCACACTAACAAATTAGATGAAAGGGGTATAGCATTATTATTGCTAAATAAAGATGCTAACACCAAATCCCCAGATTAAAGGCAAGTTGCACAACAATATTGTTATATTTCTGTTTATCTAAAAGCCACTATGTTGTTATAATGTAAATCTCTTAATGGGCTCTAGAAATGATCCATCACTTAACTTTCAGACTCTGTAATTACTGTATATGAGTGGAAAGTATATATGCATATTTTAGAGTAATATAGAATTAAAGGAGGAAAATGTCAATTCTTAAACATAAAAAAAAATACTGAGAGAAAGATGCAGGATATTTATGGCAGAGCGCATGATCTGGGGTGGGGTGGGGGGAAGGGAAAGGGGAACATGTCTAAACTGAACTGAGAAATGATGTCTGAAATACACAAAACATCAATATAAGCATTATATATAAAAAAAAAAAGAAAGTAGGGGCTGGAGAGATGGCCTAGCAGTTAAGAGCGTCGACTGCTCTTGCAGAGGACCCAGGTTCAATCCCCAGCACACACATGGAGGCTAAGAATCATCTTTAACTACAATTCCAGGGGAGTTTGACACAGGTGCAGAAACCTACATGCAGACAATTCCTTGCATACACATAAAAATAAATAAATAAAATTTTAAAAAAAGAAAGAAAAGAGGATCTCTAAGCATATTTTGAAAAAATATATAGTCCAATAAATAGGAAAGACTAGAAGAAGTGTTAACTTTCTACACATTTATAAACTACCAAAGCTGAGCAACCATCAAATTAAGTGAGGTAAGCCAGACTCAGAAAAACAGCCTAGATTTTTTTCATATATGTAGAATGGAGAAAGATAACGACATTTTTGGAAGGAGAATGTTATAAGGGGGAAGATGGAGGGTAAAGGAGAGACTAATGCGGGGAATATGTTCAAAACACATTTTATGCAAAACTAATTATTTTATATAATTATATGATAATAGTAAAGCATGCACTGATTTACATTTTTATTTTATTTTATTTTATTTTATTTCTGCTCTTAACTAAATTGTTTTGCATTTTCGTTTTAAAATTTACTTTTATCTTTTTTTCTGAGTCTGGAGATACATATTTCCAACCTCATTTGGAAATTTTTTAAATTTTTTCCTTTTTGCCTCTTTGAGACAGGATCTCCCTGCAGCTCCAGCTGTCTCAGAACTCGCTGTATAGACCAGGCTGGCCTTGATCCCACAGAGATCCACCTACCTCTTCCTCTCCAGTCCTGTGACTAAAGATCGCAACAGCATGCATAGCTCCATTTTTATTTTCTAATATAATCATATTTTTATTGAGACAGGGTCTCCCTTTAGTCCCAGCTAGCCTAAAGCTTGGCTTGTAGATCAGGCTGGCCTTGAACTCCCAGATATCTGCCTGCCTCTGCCTCCCAAGTGCTGGGATTAAAGGCATGTGCCACCATGCCAGCTAATATAATCATTTATTGATATAAGTTTTCCTTTAGAAAACTGCCTAAACAGCATCTGCCTAATATTTTTATTTTCAGTTTTCAAAATATTTTTTGTATTCTTTTATCTAGAAATTGTTAACTACTAAAATACTAATAGTTTTCAGAAATCTTTTTGTTATTGGTTTCTAGTTTAATTTCTTGTGTTCAGGTATATATATCATATCATATGAAATCAATACTTAATCCAAACCTCATATATTAATTTACACTTGACTTCTGTCCCATGATGTTTTGTTTCTACACCTAAAGGTATATTCTGCTGGCTTCAGTGTGTAATATAGATGTCGGTTTTGTCAAGTCAGTTAATGTTCTCCAAGTTTTTTGCATCCTTACAATTTTCCTTGTAGCTACTTTGTCAACTAATGAGGGAAGAGGGCTAGACTCATCTGCCCTTTAGCAGGGGACCAGACAATTGTGGCCTGCCAGGGAGTGCTTGAATCCAGGCTCTGCAGGCTTGAGCTCCTAATGATGGCATCGCAGCGTCCTCCAATATTGGGACCACCTGAAAACCGTCTCCCACTGCTGCAGGCTGGATTTCTCTTCCTTTTAGTAGAGGCCCAGACCTTTCCAGACTTAACCTGAGAGCACCTGAATTCAGGCTCTGCCTAGCTAGCAACTTCCCAAGTTGTGCTGTGCCTTCTAGCTACAGAAGGAAGTCTGAGAGTTTATGATGTGTGCCTGACTTGAGCCTGTGCTTGAGCTTCTGAGTAGCTAGACTAGAACTACCTCATACCTCCAATAAAAATCAAAACAGAGAGCCTGAAGCCTAGCCCAACCAGTAATTCACACGTAATAAGAAAACAACCGCCGGGCGTGGTGGTGCATGCCTTTAATGCTAGCACTTGGGAGGCAGAGGCAGGCGGATCTTTGTGAGTTCAAGGCCAGCCTGATCTACAGAGTGAGTTCCAGGACAGCTGGGGCAACAAGGAGACCCTGACTCGAAAAGACCAAAAAACAAAACAAAACAAAAAAAAACCCCAAAACACAAGAATACCAACAAAAGCAGTCTTCAACAGAATAGAGGAGGACAACAAATTCATACCAGAATTACAAACAGCAGAAGAAATCTACATGCGGAAATCACAATAAAAATATATGGAAAACCCAAAGAATATGTCCCCATCAAACATCACCACTCTTTTNGCCTTGAAGGTGGAATTTGGGGAGCTTCTTAAGATCTCAGAAGGCCAGTTACCACTAAGGCCCATCTCTTTCATGACAAGACTAATAGGCAATGCATAGTTTAGTCCCTAAATGGACTTTTTTTTTTATGTGTATGAGTGTACTGTCTGCCGGTAAGTAGGCGTGTCATGCAATGCTGCAGAGGTCAGAAGAGGATGTCGGATTCCCCTGGAACTGGAGTTAAAGATGGTTCTTAGCCACCATGCGGGTGCTGGAAATCAAACCCAGGTCCTCTGCAAGAGCAGTCGGTGCTCTTAACCATTGAGCTATCTCTCTAGGCCCAACACTACCACTCTTATAGAAGAGTTCTAGAGGCAACCCAAGACACAGAATTTAAAAGTACAATCATAAACATTATCAAAGAATTCAATGACCTAGGCATGGTGGTTCACACATTTAATCCCAGCACTCTGGAGGCAGATACAGACGGATCTCTGAGTTCAAGGCCAGACTGTTCTTTATAGTGAGCTCCAGGCCAGATGGGATTAAAGGGAGACCCCTCTCTCAAAGAGAAGAACAACAATTAAAACAGAATTCAATGAATTTAAAGAACACACAAACAAATCAAAGAACTAAAAGAAGATAGGGATAAATTTCTGAATGAATGCACACAAAAAGTAGAAATATTGAATAAAACTTAGGCTTCATTTAAGAAGGAAGTGAAACACTCAATAAGCCAACTGGAAATAATAGGAGACAGCCTCACCAACAGATGGAGCACAGAATGTCAAGACTGGACTAGAAAGATGAAGAAATGGACTGCTGAAGCAAAGATTATGAAAAATTTCAGAAAACACAGGAATGGATTATGCAGGATATGTGGGAAACCATAAAAAGACCAAAATTATATATCATAGGCATGAAAGAAGAATTTGAGAATAATAGTTTTGATGAGCTCTTGAACAATATTATAGAAGAAAATTTCACCAAATTGAGGAAAGGCATCCCCAAATAAACACAAGAATCACATAGAACACCAAATAGACAGGACCAGAAAAGAAACTCCCCACAACCATATATAAAGGAAAATGCATCAGAATTATAGCAAATTTTCCAGTGCAACCTATGGAAGCAAGAAGAGACTGGACCAAAGTATTCTCAGTGCTAAATCACCTTAGATTCCAAGCCAGAATACTTTAACCAGCAAAAATCTTGAAGGGGAAAGGGCAATCCTCCATAACACGAATAAGCCAAAAGAATTAATGTCCAGAAAATCAGCCATTCAGAGAATACTTGAAACAATATAAGGAGCTGAAGTAAAGAACAACTATACTTAAGGACAACAGGGAGAAAACAGATGAAGGTATAACTGTGGAAACACAGTTAGAACCACAAATGCAAGCAGAACATAAAATGGCGGAAGCGAATACAAATCAAAGTGATTTTACATATCAGTGGACTGAACTCCCCAATCCAAAGACATGGGTAGCTGAACAGACTAAGAAACAAAGCCCATCTTTATTTGAGTGCAAGAAACCTATCTCACCCTCAAGGACAGGCAGTACCTTAAGGTGAAATTATGAAAAAAGATATTCCAAGCAAATGATACTAAGAAGCAAGCAGGAGTTATAATTCTAAAATCTGACAAAATTAAAACTAAAAACTAAAACTGATAAAAAAGGTAGAGTAACTTCATTCTTATTTTTTAAATATATTTGTTAGGAATTTTATTCTCTCACTTAATACATCCCTTCTCAACTTTGTCATTTTTTTACCAACCTGTAGGAGTGCTTAATATATTCTTTTCAATTTTTTTTATTTTTATTTTTTTAATATTGTTATTGAAGTTTTGTGCATTTCATACATCATTTCTCAATCCAATTTAGACTTGTTTCTCTTTTCATGCCCCCACCCCCACCCCCACCCTAGGTCATGCATTCTTCCATACATGTATCTTTTTCATAGTCTTTTTAAAAATGTTTTTCAAAGCACAGAATTATTGTTTTCGGGAGAACATTACTGTTTCAGTAAGTTCTCTGTCCCAGTTTTTTGTTGATGTTGTTCCCTCCAAGGGCACAGAATTATTGTTTTCGGGAGAACATTACTGTTTCAGTAAGTTCTCTGTCCCAGTTTTTTGTTGATGTTGTTCCCTCCAACTTGTATTGCTTCAACACATGCACACACACGCACACACACACACACATGCACATGCACACACACATGTGTGTGTGTCTGTGTGTGACATATATGTCACTATATATGTGGTATATATGCCACATATAGGTGTGACATATATATGTTTATGTGTGACATATATATATATATATATATATATATATATATGTGTGTGTCACACCTAAACTAAAATGTCATCTGAAACTAAACTGTTATTCCCCAAGCATATTTCAGGATTCACATTTTCCCTTTTAATTTTATATTACTCTAAAATATGCATACATACTCTCCACCCTTATATAAAAATTACTAACTTAGCATAATGTTTTCTACTACTTCCATCCATTTATCTGCAAAATTCATGATGCCATCTTTCTTCACGGCTGCATAGAACTCCATTATGTAGATGTACCACATTTTCTCTATCCACTCATTGGTTGAGGGGCACTTGGGTTGGCTCCAGCTCTTCACTATTGTGAAGAGAGTTGCAATAAACATAGATGTGCATGTATCTTTGTGGTAGGATGAGTCTTGTGGGTATATACCCAGGAATGGTATGACTGGGTCAGGTGGTAGGCTCATTTTGAGTCTTTTAAGGATTCTCCACACTGCTTTTCATAGTGGTTGTGTGAGTTTACATTCCCACCAGCAGTGGATGAGTGTTCCTCTTTCCCCACAACTTCTCCAGCATTTGGCATTATTTGTTTTCTTGATCCTAGCCAGTCTTATCTGAATGAGATGATAATTTAAAATGGTTTTAATTTCCATTTCCTTAATTATTAGCGAAGTTGAACACCTTTAAGATGTTTCTCAGCCATCTTTATTCCCTCACTTGTAGTCTTTGTTCAACTATTTTTTTAAATATTTTTTTATTTTATTTTTTATGCGTATGAATATACCATCTGCATGTAGGTTTGTGCAACCGTGTCGTGCAATGCCACGGAGGTCAGAAGAGGGTGACAGATTCCACTGGAACTGGAGTTAAACACAGTTATCAGCCTCCAAATGGGTGCTGGGGATCGAATCCCGGTCCTCTGCAAGAGCAGTCGGCACTCAACCACTAGGCCATCTCTCCAGGCCCTTTGTTCAACTCTTTACCCTACCTTTTGAGTGAGTCATTTGTTTTCTTATTTCCTTGTTTTTTGAGAAGTTTATATATTATGAAAGTTAATGCTCTGTCAGATGTATCCATGGTGAAGGTTTCCTAACACTCTGTGAGTTTTCTCTTCATGTCACAGATTGTTTCTTTCACTAAACAGAAGCTTTTGAGTTTAATGAGGTCCCACATGACAATTGTTAACCTTATTTCCTGTGCAGCTGCTGTCTGACTTAGGAAGTCTTCTCCTATGCCTATGTTTTGTAGGTTGCTGACAACATTTTCTTGTATCACCTTCAGGGTTCTGAGTTTCAAGTTGAGGTCCTTGATCTACTTGGAGTTGATTTTTGTACAGGGTGAGGGGTAGGGGTTTAATTTTATTCTTCTATGAGTGGTGATCCAGTTTTGAAAACATCATTTGCTGAAGATGCTGTCTTTCCTACATTGAGTCTTGCTGGCCCGTTTGTCAAATATGAGGCAGCTGAAATTGTATGTGGTCATTTGGATCTTCAGTTTTGTTCCATTGGTCCACAGGTCTGTGTTTGTGTCAGTAGCAAGCTGTTTTATGAATATACCCTGTAATATTTTGAAGTTTGGTATAGTGATGCCCCCTGTATTGCTCTTTTCACTCAGTGTTGTTTTTGTATTTGAGGTCTTTCATTTTTCCATATGAATTTAAGGATTTTTTTCCAACTCTGTGAATAAACTCATGGGGATTTTACTTGGGATTTCATTTAGCCTGTATAGTAATTTGGGTAGAATGTACATTTTTACTATATTAATTTTTCCAATCCATGAGCATGGGAGGTCTTCCCATCTTTTGATGTCTTCTTCAATCTCCTTCAGGAGTTTAAAATTTTTGTTGTAGAGATCTTTGGTGTCTTTGTTTAGGTCTGTTCATAGGTATTTTATTGTTTTTGAGGCTATTGTGAGGGGGGAAGTCTCCTTATATTCCTTCTTCAGTTTCTTGTTGTTGATGTAAATAAAGGCTACTGATTTTTCTACCTTAATTTTGTATCCCCACTTTACTGAAACTTTTAATCATTTCTAGGAGTTTTCTGGTAGAGTTGTTAGCATACCTTGGGTAAAATATCATATCATCTGTGAAAAGGGATAGCTTAACTTCTTCTTTTTCAATTAGTACTCCTTTAATTTTCCTTTCTTCCCTTATTTCTCTAGCAAGCATTTCAAGCACTGTATTGAAGAGGAGTGGTGATAGGGGACAGCCTTGCCAGGTCCCTGCCTTTAAGGAAAATGCTTCTAATTTTTCTCCATTTAGGATGATGTTGGCTGTGGGTTTGTTGTACACTGCTTTGGTTATGTTGAGGAATGATTCATCCTTCAGTCCAAGTCCCTCCAGAACTTTAAGCATGAAGGGATGCTGGATTTTGTTGAAGGCTTTTTTCTGCATCAATTGAGAAGATTGCTTTTTGTCTTTCAGTCCATTTATGTGTTTTATGATATTTATTGATTTACATATGTTAAACCATCCCTGCATCTCTTGTATGAATCCAACTTGGTCGTGATGGGTGATCTTCGTATGTGGGTCTATATGCAGCTTTCAAGTATTTGAGAATTTTTGCATCTATGTTCATTAATGACATAGGTCTAATGTTTTCTGTTTTGATTGTATCTGTGCTTGGTTTTGATATTAGAATGATACTGGCTTCATACAAGGAATTTGAGAGCTTTCCCTCTGTATCCTTCTGAACAGTTTGAGTAGTTGGTGGTAAGTCCTCTTTAAATGTTTTCTAGCATTCTTCTGTGAAACCATCTGGGCCTGTGCTTTATTTAGTTGGGAGATGTTTTTTAACACATCATTTTTTTGAGACAGGGTCTCCCTATAGCCTCAGCTTACCTAGATCTACCTCTGTAGATCAGGCTGGCCTCAAACTCACAGAGATCCACCTGCCTCTGCCTTTCGAGTGCTAGGATCAAAGGCATGTGCCACCATGTCTGGCTTAAAGATGGTTCTTAGCTGCCATGTGGGTGCTTGGAATCGAACCCAGGTCCTCTCTAAGAGTAGGCTGAGCCATCTCTCCATCCCCCAGGGAGTTTTTTTTATTAAGTTTTCAGTTTCCTCATATATTATGTGTCTGTTTAAGCTGTCAATCTCTTCTTGGTTAACCTTTGTTAATTTCCATGATTTCTCTTAGGTTTTCAAATTTAGTAGAGTATAGGTTTTTGAAGTATTCTCATGTTATTTTCTGGATCTTTTCATTATCGGTTTGATGTTTCCCATTTAATCATGAATTCTATTGATTTGGAGTTGCTCATTCTTTCTTTTGGTTAACTGGGCTAGAGGTATGTATGCCTTGTTGTTCCTTTCAATGAATCAACTTTTGGATTCATTGATTCTTTGTTATTGTTTTCTTTGTATCTATTTCATTTATTTCTGTTCTGATTTTTGTCATTTCTTCCTGTCTGTCGTGTTTAGGGTTCATTTGTTATTATCTCTCAAGTGTTTTTAGCTGCAGTCCTAAATCATTTACTTGAGCTCCTTCTGGTTTGTTTGTTTGTTTGTTTGTTTTAATATAGGTACTCAAGTCTATAAACCTCCCCCTTAGGACTACTTTTAAAGTATCCCATAGGTTTTGTTTTGTTGTATTGTCATTTTCATTTGCTTCCAGGAATGCTTTTATTTCTTTCTTTATTTCTTCCTTTAGCCATTCATTATTCATGAGTGTGTTGTTTAGTCTCCGTGTGTTCTTTTAGGTAGTATGTCTTATCCTGGTGTTGATATTGAGTTTTATTGCACTGTGGTCTGACAGAATGCATGAAATTATTTCAATCCTTTTGTATTTGTTGAGGTTTATTCTGTGTCCCATATGTGTTCGATTTTGAAGAAGGTTCTGTGGGGCGCTGAGTAGAAACCATATTCTCTGGTGTTTGGGTGGAATACTCAGTAGATGTCTGTGAGGTCCATTTAGTGTATTGTATTGTTCAATTCAGATGTCTCTCTGTTTATTTTTTGTCCAGTTGACCTATCCAAAGGTCTCAGTGTGGTATTGAAGTCCCCCACTATTAGCAGGCTGGGATTAATCTGTGCCTTAAGGCATGATGGTGTTTATAAAGTTTGGTGCAATGGAGTTTTGTGCATATATATTTATGACTGTGAAATCTTCATGGTTAATTGTTTCTTTGATAAGGATGTAATGACCCTATTTGTCTCTTCTGGTTAGTTTTACTTTGAGGCCTATTTTGTCTGTTTTAGAATAGCATCTCCTACTTGCTTTTTGGTACCATTTGCTTGGAATATTTTTTTCCATCCTTTCACTTTAATTTGGTGCCTATTCTAGAAGGTGAGATGGATTTCCTGTAGACAGCATATAGATGGATTCTGTTTTCTAATTCATTCTCCCAGTCTGTTTCTTTTGATTGGAATTTTAGACCATTAATATTTAAAGGTATTATCAAGAGATGTGTGTTGCTTCTTTTCGCCTTATTTTCTGTTTACATTCTTGCTTTAGGTTTGTATTTTAGTAGTTATACTTTTATTAGTTTCTCTCTCTCACTGTTTGGGGAGAATTGCTCCTTTCCTCTGCTCTTTGAATCAATTCGAGTGTTTTCTGAAGGGTTGGTTTTTTGAACGTGTATTCTTTTATTTTGTTTATGTCATGAAAGATTTTTCTTTCTCTTTCAACTATAATTGACATTTTTGCTGGGTGTAGTAATCCGAGTTGACATTTATAGCCATGTAGTACTGGAAATACTTCAGTCCATGTTATTCTGGCTTTCATAGTTTGCACTGAAAAGTCAGCTGTAGTTCTGATGGGTTTCCCCTTATATAAAACTTGTTTTTCTCTTGTGTCTTTCAGCATTTTGTCTTTGTTTAGGGGGTCTAGCATTTTAACTATGATATGGTGTGGAGAGTTTCTTTTCTGATCTTGTCTATTTGGTGTTCTATGTGCTTCTTGTATTTGAATGGGTTTGTCTTTTTTCAGTTTGGGGAAATTGTCTTCTATTATTCTGTGAATATTTGATCAACACTGTTTTCTTGGGGTTCTCCTTCCTTTATCCCTATGATGTGGAGGTTTGGTATTTTCATAGTGTCTCATATTTTTTGATTGTTCCACTCTTGTCTCTTTTTTATATACTTTTCAAATTCTTTTCTTGAGCATTTTAGTTCTTCCACTTTATCTTCATGTGTTGATGTTCTATTCTGCTTCACCCAATCTGTTCCTAAGGCTTTCTCCTATTCTTTCTTGTTGATTTGGTGAGTGTTCAATTTCCTTTTTCATTGCACCCTGTGATTTCTTACTATTTCCACTTCCTTTTGGAGCTTGTCATTCTCTTCTTGTAGCTCCTTGCTTTGCTGGTCTGTTTCCTTTTTTCTTCAGCCTTGTATCTTTTCAGTGTTTCCACTTCTGGAGTTTGTCATTCTCTCCCTGTGTTTCCTTCCTGAGTTTGCCATTCTTTTCCTCTAGTTCCTTCCTGAGTTTGTCATTCTCTCCCTTTAGTTCTTTGATTTGTTCTTTGATTTCTTAGAGTATGTCTAAGATTGTTCTTCTAAGATCTGCGTCTTGTGTTATTTCCAGGGAGATCTCATTGTAGGAATCTTTTATAGGACTGGTAGAGTTTGGCGTGGATTTATTAGGTATTTTTCTCATTTTGTTTTTTGGTTGTGTTTTTTGTATGTGGATTCATTTTGTTGTTTGTATTCTGTTACAAATCTCAAATGTTTCTTCGATACTTTGGAGGCTTGCTTTGCTTGTTTCCTTCAGGTGCTTTCTTTGTCTTCTCCTTGTTTATGGAGGGCTGGCTGGTCTAGGTTTCAGGTTTCCACTTTTGGTTTTATATTGGAAGATCCAGCTAACTCTTCCCTTTCTGTTCTGAAGGTTCTCCAGAAATTGGATAGGTAATAAACAGGTCAGTTCACCAGTGAGTGCTGTGCTCACTCTGCTTCCTTCTGGACAGTTCTTCTAAGCTGGCTGTGAAGCCTAGTATTCTGGGCCTGGAGTTATGGTAGGTTTGCTCTTTCTTCTACTTCCTGGCACCCTGAATTCACTACCACTATTCTCACTGGGACACTGGACCCACAGCTCGAGCTGGGGCTGGGGGGGGGGTTCTTCCTTGGCCCACAAGCCAGCACCCTGTGCTTCACACTGCTGGCTGGGTAACTCCGCCCATGCCAATAGTGCAGGAGGAGTGTGGTGTTTCTCCTGGATGCTGGACCCCAGGCCTTTGGGACATGGTTTCCCGAGTGGCTCCCACTCACTTGTCCTGTGGCCCCCTGTGCATCCCACTCACATCATTCTTATTAAGGAAACAACTAACCAAGAATATATTACAATCATGAGCATACATGTTACAAATTCTGATGTACCCAACTTCATAAATACAACACTACAGAACACTAGGAGTAGGGGACTTTTCAATACACTACTCTCTCCATTAGACAGGTCAAGCAAAGAATAAGCAGAGAGACATCTGAATTAAACAATACCATACATAAAGTGGACCTAACAGAAATCTACCAAATATTCCACCCAAGCACCAAAGAATATACTTTCTATTCAGCACCTTATAGAACTGTCTTCAAAATCAGCCTGATGCTGGGGCACAAACCAAACATGAACAAATATAAAAATTTGAAATAAGTCCATGCATTCTTTCAGACCACAATGAAATAAAGCTTAAAATCAACACTGAAAGAAGTCCTAGTAACAACAGGAACTCATGGAGATTAAATAACATACACCTGAATGATGAATGGGTCAACAGAGAAATTAAGAAAGAAATAAAATTAGTCATAGAATTAAACAAAAAGGACAATAGAACACCACAAAATCCCTGAGACACATTAAAAGCAGTTTTAAGAGGGAAATTTATGTCTTGGTCTCTAGTCAGTTCTGGCTGTTTTCTTTCATGGGCTGCCAGCTTGTCCAGGCATAACCTTTCGATCCTACTAATGAAGCACATGCAATTAGATATTTAGGTATTTAAACAGTATAATATATAGCTTTTCGATCCTACTAATGAAGTACACACAATTAGATATATAGGTATTTAAACAGTACTAATTGTTATGGTAGGTTACTTTGGTATAGACACCAGATATTTGGTATTGGTACGTTAATTCATGGTTTAACAATTTTCTTTCTGTTACAGTATGGCAGCGGTCTTCGTGTGGTTTATACACAATCTCCACAACCATTAGAGCGATGTAAGCCTTCTGTGGCCATCAGCCCGTGGGTTACTGAAGGATGCTTGTACTCACAAATATCACGTATTTGTTAAAAAAAATGAAAACAAAACAAAACAAAAAATCAGAGAAAGATGCAGAAAACTTACGGCAGAATGCATGATCTGGGATGGATAGGGGTGGGGTGGGGGGAAGGGAAGGGGATATATGCCTGAACTGAATTGGAAAATGATGTATGAAGTACACAAAGCATCAATAAAAAAAATAAATAAAAAATAAATGAAATATAAAGAAAAAAAAAGAGGGAAATTTATTTCTCTAAGTGCCTACATAAAAACATCAGAAAAAGCACAAATAAATGACTAACATTGCAACTCAAGAACAAGGCAAGAACAAATGAAACCCAAACTCAGTAGCCAAAAATAATGCTGAAAATCAGAGAGAAATTAGTGAAATTGAAACAAAGAAAATAATACAAATATTCAATGGTTTCTAGTGATGGTTCTTTGAAAAGATAAACAAGATAGACAGCCCAGTTAACCAAAAGAAGTTAGGAATAATGCCAAATCAACAAAATGAGATGAAAAGGGAATCACAACACATAACAAATGGATGCATAACATTATAAGGAAATATTTTAAAAACCTAACCTCTATTAAATTTGAAACCTAAAAGAAACACATGTATATTTAAAATCATGAGAATCACAAAACCTAACCAAGAAAAGGTCAGCAGCCTAAGCAGACTCATAATATATAAGGACATTGAAACAATAATACAAAACCTCTCAACTAAAACAATGTCCAAGCCAGGATGGATTTACAGCAGAATTCTAGCAGAATGATAAGAAAGTCTACAACCAACATTACTTAAATTATTGACTAAAATAGAAACAGATGAGATCTCCCAAATTCCTTCTATGAAACTAGCATCATTCTAATACCAAAACAGGTAAATATACAACCAAAAAATAAACCTATAGACCCCATATAATTAATGAACATAGATGCAAAAATTCTCAGTAAAACTCTCTCAATCCACATACAGGCACACATCAAAAAGATCATCTACCATGGTCAACTTGGTTTTATTGAGATGCAGAAATGGTTCCATTTATGAAAGTCAATAAATCTCATAAACCATAAAAATTCATTCAGAGACAGCAATCATCTTGTCATCTCAATAGATGCAGAAAGGGCCTTTGATAAAATTGAAAATGAATTTATGTTAAAAGGCCTAGATGGGATTTTACTGGAGGAACTGTAATTCAACATAATTAAAGCTATATACAACAAACCCACACCCAACACCCTTCTAAATGGAGAAAAACTGGAAACTTTCCCAATCAAATCAGGAACCTGACTTGACGTTCCACAGTCTCCACACCTTTTCAATACAGTGCTTGAAATGCTTCCTAAAGGAATAAAAGATGAAAAGAAAATTATAAGAGTACTAATTGGAAAGCAAGAGGTCAAATTATCAGGTTTTGCAGATGACATGAGACCTAAGAGATGTCAAAAATTTAAAACAAACAAGTAAGAAAACAAATGACTCCCTCAAAAGATGGAGTAAAGAGCTGAACAGAGACTTCACAAGTGAGGAAATAGAGATGGCAGAGAAACATCTTAAAAAGTGTTCAACATCACTAATAATTAAAGAAATGCAAATCAAAACCACTTTAAGATATCATCTCACTCCAATAAGGCTGGCTAGGATCAAGAAAACAAATGATACCAAATGCTGGAGAGATTGTGGGGAAAAGGAACACTCATCCACTGCTGGTGGGAATGCAAACTCATACAACCATTATGGAAAGCAGTGTGGAGAATCCTTAAAAGAGTCAAGATGAGCTTACCACCTGACCCAGCCATACCACTTCTGGTCATATACCCACAAGACTCATCCTACCATAAAGATACATGTACAGACATGTTTATTGCAGCTCTCTTTACAATAGCAAAGACTAGAACCAACCCAAGTGCCCCTCAACCGATGAGTGGATAGAGAAAATGTGGTACATCTACACAAAGAAAGATGATACCATGAAATTTGCAGGTAAATGTATGGAAGATATTATGTTAAGTGAAGTAATACAGTCCCAGAAAAACAAAAGACAAATGGTATCCCTCATCTGTAAATGCTAGCACCAAGTACTTAGTTGTAAGGCAAACTGAGCAACATTAATGTTATATTCTTCATGATCTGAACACAACTGTGCTCTTATATTATGAATCCCTAGACAGGTTCTAGAACTAACCTTCCATTTATTTTCAGACTATGGGTTTTTGGTATATGATAGTGGGCATGTATACATACTTTAGAGTAACATAAAGTTAAAATGGAAAAAGGTGGATCAAGAAATATGATATGGAAATAACACACAGTTTGTTTTCAGAAGATACAATTTTAGTATAGATGTGATGTATCAGGATGGTGTAACTTAGCCTTTCTGGGTGCTTAATGACCATACTTATTACCCATACCAATTTTGCAGAGGGACCTAAGGGATAACTTTGTTCCTTCCTCTCAGAGTTCGACTAAGTTTCAGGGGATTATACATGGGGGAATCTCTTGAAATGCCCTGCAAATGTGAGTCATCAGTCTTCTTGTGCAGGGAAGAGATCCACTAATGGGACTTCAGCCAGTGTCCAGCCTATAAAGAGGAAAGTCTACTCATGCAATAAAAAGAGAATCCTGGTCTAGCAAGACCTAACTGTGTCCTCGAGGGGATGGAACTGGTGATTGAAAAGCCAAAAGGAACCAGGGGCTCCCCCCCCAAAAAAAACCTGAGTGACCCTTGAGGACCAGATCCTCAACTGACCTTGAGAAAACAAAAACCTTGGCTAATCTGGGCTACCTGTGTGGCCTTAGGCATCCAAAAGCAAAGTATAACCAGAAATAAATAATCAGTAAGGTCTGAGAAATTGTACTTCAGATATAAAACTTGAGAATCCTCCAAACTTTCAATGCCAGATGGGGACCACTGAGATATCCAGTTTGTGTACTAAGTGGCTACTAGGATTTCAGCATCTTCAGAGTATAGACTGCCATTGTTGGACTACCCAGGCTGTGTCATGGAGGCCAGTTCAAGAAGATTAAGATGGGACCTCATTTGGGTGACCATGGCGGGGGGGACCCCAGTGTGGAGACAGTGGCAGGATTGATGGTTGTTTGGGTTTGCCAAGGAGAACCCTTCAAGCACTTCCTTTGGGAAAACATGACATCTTTTGGAAGAAAGAAAGAAAGAACGAAAGAAAGAAAGAAAGAAAGAAAGAAAGAAAGAAAGA
>VZQC01005585.1:415933-540442 GCA_009823505.1 Rhizomys pruinosus
TTATATATATATATATATATATATTTATGTACATGTACATATATACATTATGTATATATATGCACATATATATGCAATACAAGTTGGAGGAAGAAAATGGAATTTCCATGTTAAACTCCTAGATATAATTAAGACCTTTAGTACAATGGCAGGTTATAAAATTAATCTACAAAAATCAGTAATCTTTCTATATACCAATAACAAGAAAGTGCAGAAAGAGTACATGGAAACCCTCCCATTCATAGTATCCTCAAAAAGTCCTCAGAATAAATCTGACCAAAGACATTAAATATCTCTACACTGAATTTTTTAATCTTTTTTATTTATTAATTTTATTTTATGTATATGAGTATATTGTCTACATGTGATAGGTACACTCATGTCATGTAAGCCCAAAGAGGTCAGAAGAGGATGTTAAATCACCTGGAACTGGAGTAATGGATGGTTGCCAGCCACCATGTGGGTGCTGGCTATCGAACCCAGGTCCTCTGCAAGAACAATCAGTGTTTTAACCACTCAGCAATCTCTCCTGCCCCAAATTTTTAAATCTTCAAAATTGAGGAAAACCCTAGAAGATTGAAGGACCTCCTATGCTCATGAATTGGAAGAATTAATATTGTGAAAATGATTATCCTACCCAAAACAATATACAGACTCGATGCAATCTCAATAAAAATTCTTAAGACATTCATCACACACATTTTGCTTCCATAAAAAAAAAAACAAACAGGTAGTCAGAGCAACTCTGTGCACAAGAACAATGCAAGGGGAATTAATTACTATATCAGCTATAGTCATAAAAACAGTATGGCACTGACAAAGAAATAGTCCCATAGATCAATGGAACATAACTGAAGATCCAAACATGAGTGCATGCCTTTCAGCCAACTGATATTTGACAAAGGGGCCAAGAACACTGAATGGAGAAAAGACAGCATCTTCTAAGAATGGTGCTGGCAAAGCTGGATCATCATCTGTAGAAGAATGAAAATAGACCCTTATCTTTTACTTTGCACAATAAATAAATTCAAAATGGATCAATCACTTCAATGTGAGGTGAAACTAAAAATCTTAGAAGAAAACATCAACAGTATAAGATATAGGTTAAGGAAAAGACTTTCTGATTGCAGCACCTTAAATGCTCAGGCATCCTGACAGCCCAAAGGAAAAGACTTTCTAAATCTGACAGTAGTTGCACAGGAAATAAGATCAATGATCAACAACTTGCACCTCATTAAACTAAAAAGCTTCTGTATGGCAGAAGAAACAACCAAAGAAGTGAAGAGAAAACCCACAGATTGGGACAAAATCTTCACCAGCAACACATCTGACAGTAGTTAAACATCCAAAATATATGAGGAATTCACAAAACAAAAATTAAGAAAACAATTGAGCCAATCAACTATTAGGAGCTAAGGATCTGAACAGAGTTTTCAAAAGAAGAAAGGTGGCTAAGAAACATCTTAAAAACTGTTCAACATTGTTAGTAATTAGAAAAATGAAAATTAAAGCCAATTTAGGATTTCATCTTACCCCAGACTGACTGTTCAAGAGAATAAATGATACCAAATACTGGATGGAATGTTCAAAAAGGGCAACACTCATTCACTGCTGGTAGGGTTGCAATTTTGTGCAACCCCTATGGAAAGCAGTGTGGAGAACCTTTTGATCCAGGCATACCACTCCTTGGCATATACCCAAAGGACTCACCCTATTACACAGATATTTGTATGTCCATAATTGTTACTTCTCTTTTTCACAGTTCTTAAGGGATGGAAGTAAGCTAAGTGTTCCTCAGTGCATGAGTGGATAATGAAAATGTAGTATGTTTATACAATGGAGATCTACTCAGTGGTAAAGAAATACAGAATCATGAATTCTGCAGTAAATGGGTGGAACTAGAAACTGTTATACTAAGTGAAGTAACACAAACTCAGAAAACAGGGACATATGTTTTCTCTGAATTGAGGATCCTAGCACCAAATCCTAATACATCGGGATGTATCCTGATGTAACTGCAGGAACCAGGAAAAGGGAAAAGACTGGGGTAGTGAAGGGAACAAAGGAACTTAAGAGAGAAGAAAAATAGGAGTCAGGTGTTACTAAGGGAGAAATGGATAAAATGGGGGTATTTAAATGGAAGGGTTTTGCAAGGAAGTTTGGTGATAAAATGAAAGAAGGAGCTCAAGAGAGTTGGGACTATTAGAGACTGGTATTATCAAGGGATAAATGAGAAAATTCAGACACTTTACATGGAGAAGGCATGGAGTGAGGGTTAGAAAGGGAGAGAGAGAGAGAGGAGAGAGAGAAAAGAGAGGAGAGAGGAAGGAGGGAGGAGAAAGAGGGGAGAAGTATAATGCTAGCAAGGGTAAAAAAACACAGAAGGAATCATATTAGTCTAACAACCTAATGACAGATTACACACACACACACACACACACACACACAATATCTCTACAGGAATCCATGTGTGTATAGCTCAAGGCTATATAACAAGAAAAAGTGCCAGACAGGAGAAACCTCCTTTCGATGTTTTGGCCAGAGTAATCAAAGACACTCCCAAAGTTACACACACTGTTACTACAGCGCTGATTTGTCCTCAGAACTTGAAGCTGCTAAGATCCTATTGCTGAAGATGGGACATACTTAAGAGACTAGATCAGGAGCAATGGAGATGGAACTGACCTGGAAGCCACTTACCCTGAAGGCTAGCTCTCATAGCTTTGGAGATCACTAGGCAAGCTGCTATATGGGAACATGAATCGAAGGTCCAACAGAAGGTTTAAGTACAAATAACCACATCAGTGACTGGCACTGCATATGACATTGATGTAGTAGTGGCACCTTTATCTTGGGGGTAGTCAATGGCTACCTAATTGGACTAAAACCCACTCTGGGAGAAAACCCATATGTGACATTGTAAATGTAGCCAAATACAGAAAGATGAAGAGAGAGGTCATAGACCTTAGAGAAATTCCCAAGGCTGTCAAATACCTAGACTTATATAACTGCTTACAAAATGCAAACTGCGTATCCTTATATTTACAGTCAAATATCCCAGTTACCCTGACTCATCAAAGAAATTTCTTTTTCACCAGTTGGAGACTATTACAGTCTGCCACAACTGGTCACACACAGACATTGTCTGTGAATTGCCCAACCCTAAGCAACACTTCTACAATGCAACCTCTGTACTTTCCTTACAAAAGGCAGGACAAGGGGTTAACAGTACACAAAGGAATGTTTCAACTCTTCATTAATGAAGCTCCATCATGCAACAAAGGGTTAGGATGGTCAAAAGGTAACAAATGGCCAAAGCTTGGAGATTAGGAGTCTGCAGAGTGTGGGTCCTTGGGAAGAATTCTTATATTAAGCTTCACTCACTCAGTGCTCAGGGATCATTCCAGAAGAGGGAGCAAAAGATTGTAACAGCCAGGGAAGAGGTACATGACCATATGGAAATCCAACAGACAGGAAGAAATCACAAAAATGAGAGCAGAAATCAATACAAAAAAATCAATGAATCCGAAATCTTGTTCTTTGAAAGGACAAACAAGATAAATAGAACTCTAGCCCAATTAACAAGGAAAGAGCAACTCCAAATCAATAGAATTCATGATGAAAAGGGAAACGTCACAACAGAGAAAAGATCCAGGCAATCATATGAGAATACTTCAAAAACCTGTACTGTACTGAATTTGAAAACCTAAGAGAAATGGATAAATATTTGAAATCCTGGAATTCACCAATACTTAGCCAAGAAGAGATTGACAGCTTAAACAGACCCATAATATATGAGGAAATTAAAAATGTGATAGTAAACCTCACAAATATAAAAAGCCCAGGCCCAGATGGTTTCATGGTAGAATTCTATAAAACATTTAAAGAGGACTTACAACCATTATTAATAAAACTGTTCAGAAGGATACAAGCAGAGGGAAAACTCCCATATTCCTTCTACAAAGCCAGCATGACTCTAATACCAAAAGCATGCAGATACAACCAAAAAAGAAAAGTATAGACCCATCTCATTAATGAACATAGATGCAAAAATTCTCAACACAATACTTGCAAACCACATACAGGCCCACATCAAAAAGATCATCCATCATGACCAAGTTGGATTCATCCTAGAGATGCAGGGATGGTTCAACATATGTAAATCAATAAATACCATAAAACACATAAATAGACTGAAAGACAACAACCACACAATCATCTCAATTGACACAGAAAAGGCCTTTGACAAAATCCAGTATCCCTTCATACTTAAAGTCCTAGAGTGACTTGGACTGGAAGGAACATTCTTCAACATAATCAAAGCCATATACAACAAACCCACTGCCAAGATCATCCTAAATGGAGAAAAATTAGAAGCATTCCCCTTAAAGGTGGGCACCTGGCAAGGCTGCCCCCACTCCTCTTCAATCTAGGGCTTGAAATGCTTGCTAGGGCAATAAGGCAATTAAGGGAGTTCTAATTGGAAAAGAGGAAGTCAAATTATTCCTCTTTGCAGATGATATGATAGTTTACCTAAAGGATGATAAAAACTCTACCAGAAAACCCCTAGAAATGATTAAGAGTTTAGTAAAGTGGTAGGATACAAAATTAACATAGAAAAATCAGTAGCCTTTCTTTACAACAAAAACAAGCAACTGAAGAAGGAATATAAAGAGACCTTCCCACACACAATAGCCTCAAAAACAATAAAATACCTAGGAAATGACCTAACCAAAGACACCAAAGACCTCTACAACAAAAAAAAATTTAAACCCTTGAAGTAGGAAATTGAAGAAGACATCAGAAGATGGAAAGACCTCCCATGCTCATGGATTGGAAAAAATATTGTAAAAGTGTCCTACAAATTAATATACAAATTCAATGCAATTCCAATTAAAATCATCAAGAGTTTCTTCACAGACTTGAGAAAAATTCCTTAAATTCATATGGAAAAACAAAAGACCCCGAATAGCCAAAGCAACCGAGTGAAAAGTGCATTACAGGGGGAATCACTATACCAGACTTCAAACTATATTACAGGGCTATAGTCATTAAAACAGACTGGCATTGGCACAAAAACAGACCCATAGACTAATGCAAAAAATTGAAAATCCAAACTTGAGCTCATACATTTTCAGCCACCTCATGGCCAAAAAGACTCAATGGAGGAAAGACAGCATCTTCAGAAAATGGTGCCGGAAAAACTGGATCACCATTTGTAGAAGAATAAAATTAAACCCTTACCTCTCACCCTGTAAAAAATAAAATCAAAATGGATCAAAGACCTCATGAACAATGTGAAATCAAAAACTCTGAAAGTGATAGAAGAAAACATTGGCAGCAACCTACAAGACATAGTTGTAGGAAAAGCCTTTATAAATCAAACAGCAACCACCCATGAAATAAGGCCAACAATTCACAAGTGGGATCTCATTAAACTCAAAAGCTTCTGTACAGTGAAAGAAACTATCAATGAGGTAAAGAGAACACTCACAGAGTGGGAGGAAACCTTCACTAGTGATATATCTGACAGAGCATTAACATCCAAAATATATAAACTACTCAAAACACAAAGAACTAAAAAAAAAAAAAAATGACCCACTCAAGAGATGGAGCAAAGAGCTGAATAGAGATTTCACAAGTGAGGAAGTAAAGATGGCTGAGAAACATCTTAGAAAGTGTTCAACATCATTAATAATTAAGGAAATGCAAATTAAAACCACTAAGATATCATCTCACTACAATAAGGCTGGCTAAGATCAAGGAAAAAAAAAAAAAAAAAGACACCAAATGCTGGAGAAGTGGCGGGGAAAGGGGAACACTCATCTACTGCTGGTAGGAATGTAAACTCATACAACCACTATGGAAAGCAGTGTGGAGAACCCTTAAAAGGCTCAAAATGAGCCTACAACCTGACCCAGTCATACAACTCCTGGGTACATACCCACAAAACTCATTCTACCACAAACATACATGCACATCTATGTTTCTTGCAGCTCTCTTCACAATAGTGAAAAGCTGGAACCATCCCAAGTGCTCTTCAATCAATGAGTGGATAGAGAAAACGTGGTACATCTACACAGTGGAGTTCTATGCAGCAGTACATAAAAGTGACATCATGAATTTG
Organism: Rhizomys pruinosus; assembly: GCA_009823505.1. Lineage (NCBI taxonomy): Eukaryota > Metazoa > Chordata > Mammalia > Rodentia > Spalacidae > Rhizomys > Rhizomys pruinosus. Next base: position 422,061 of record VZQC01005585.1, read on the forward strand.
CAGGCAAATGGATGGAACTAGAAGACATTATGCTAAGTAAAGTAACACAGTCCCAGAAAAACAAACAACAAATGGTATCCCTCATTTGTGGATGTTAGCACCAAATATCTACTAGTAAGGCAAACTGAGGAATATAGTTGTTTTTTCCTGAAAGCAACTGTGCCATTATAATGTGAATACCTTAATGGAATTTAGAGTTAACCTACCACTTATTTTCAGACTTTTTATTTGGGATATATGGGGGGGTATGTATGCAAACTTTAGAGCAATACAAAATTAAAAGAGAAAAATGTGAATTCCTAAACATGTTTTGGAATTAATATACTGTTTACTTTCAGGCAATTTTGGTATATGTGTGAAGAGCATATATGCATATTTTGGAGCAATACAAACTGGAGGGAACAACAACAAAAGGACTGGGTCAAAGAACTGACTGAAACTGTAAACTTCAGCCCAAAACTGTAAACCTCTGCATAGAAAAACTTTAAAAAGATTGAAAAAAAACGATGCAAGACATGTATGGCAAAATGCATGAACTCAGGTGGGATGGGGGGCATGGAAAGGGGAATGAGTCTAAAATTGGACTGAGAAATGTCATATGAATTGCACAAAACTTAAATAAAAATGTTCGAAAATAATAAAAAATAAAAAGTAAATAATGAATCTTATAAGCTCCAGGGACCTTGCTTACATGAACCTACAACAATGGTGTCGGTATGAACAAGACCCATTTGCAAACTCAAGAAGACCCAGCATGGAACTGGGAGATGAGCAGAATGCCCCAATCTTGGCTGAGGAAATATTGGCAGCTGATTACTCCTGGGAGAGAAAGAACTGTTTCTTAAAGGGCGGACTAGACAGACTGACTAGACATAAGTGGACAAACTTCCATTGAGAAATGTCTGATCACACAAATTTGACACAGTGGGCCTTACCACAAATGACAGAGTGTATGGATTCCATTTGGTGTGGAGGGCTATGGGAGGAGCCAAATGGGGAAGGGGTATGAAGGTGATTAAGATTGATTGAGATGTTCTGTATGAAATACATGAAAATTTAGTAAAAAGGTTTTTAAAAAGAAATGTGGGAAGAAAGCTCCAAGTCTAAATTATAAGATATTGTTTCTGACTTTGTTTCCCACTTTAAATTTTTGTCTTTATTCTAGAGAATTTTATGCTTGTGTACCATAAAATCTAACCATATCTTTCCCATTTACACCTTCCAACTTCCCTCTCATCTACCCTAATATGTCAATCTTAACTTCATGTATTTTAATGTTCTAATGCCATGTATGGTATTTGTAAGATTGCTGTATCTTTTGATAAATTGACTATCTCATAATGCAATATCTCTGCATTTTAAGATTGACCAGAGACAATATTAATACAGATACTTTAATTTCTCTTTACACATATTTTCTGTTTAGTTTTTTTCTGTTAATTTTCTTTTATTCTTGGTCTCTTGACATTTTAAATTATTTGGTTTTCCAATAGATAATAGACAATTAAGCTTTGCTTTTTAAAACATTTATTTATTTTATTTTCATGTTTGTGTATATGTACCTGAGTGTGCTTTGGACCACACAGACTCCAGAAAAAGGAATTGGATACCATGGAACTGGAGATATGGGAGGTTGTGAGCTCCCCTGTGGGTGTTGAGCACTAAAACCTGATTTGTTGCAGGAGCAGTCAGTGCTCTTAAACACTGAGTCACCTCTCCAGCTTGATCTTTGTTTTTAAAATGCATTCTCACTTTGTCTTTTACATAGCATATTTAGATAATTTTTACTTAGTGAAACATGCATTGTTTTATTAAACTTGTTGTTTTATTTAAATCTATTCTCTTCTATTGCTTTTAATTTTTTTTGTCCATTGGCTAACGTTTACTTTTGAACTGTTAATTGAGTTTTCAAGATATCTTTTGTGTTATGAAAAGTTTTATGAAACCTGTGTTTTCTTCTGGATTTTTCTGTGGTGTAACACAAATTTTACAAGGGCTGGAACATAGTTCAACCATATAGCCTTAAAGAGCACACTAATCACTCTGGGCTCAGTTCCCAGCACTGAATATGTTATATATATATATATATATATATATATATAGATATAGATATAGATAGATATAGATATAGATATAGATATAGATATAGATATAGATATAGATATATATTATTCAGTGTATATATAGAGAGAGAGTTTGTTGCATACAACATAATACTTTATCTTCTTGCTGTTTTGTTTGTTTGAGACAGGATTTCACTCTGTTGCCCAGGCCAACTAAGGTCACTAGGTATCCCAGGCTGGCATCAAACTTGTGACAATCCCCTTCCCAAAGCTCTCCAAGTGCTGCTAATAGTATATCCATTACCTCATATTCTTTTTTACTCAATTCTATTTCCAGTATTAGCATATTATCTACACTCTTTTTTATTTTTATAGTTGTTGCTCCAAGCTTTAGGATATACTATTTTGTAGAACACCAACATTAGGGTGTGCCCTTTGTCCTGTGACATGTTTAGTCTTAGGTTCCTAAGCCTGATATCATTGCCAGGTATGGGATCCATTCTAAGAAGCAGACATTAACTCCAACTAAATAGTGTTTGGTTACTCTCATAATATGTGTGCTACTATTGTACTGATGGGCTTCTCTTGGCAGACTAGTAGTTATAATAATTTTCAATATTCACAGTTGTGTAAGGTTGATGATTATTATCTTCTAGAACTAATATAGAGATAAGATATGTGTATGTATATATATTTGTGTGTTCAAGAAATTCAAATAAGGTAGAATTCAAGAAACAGATACCGTGTTTTCTTATCCATGTAGCAGATGCTGGACATCTAGGCTGTTTTACATTTTCTGGGTATTGTGAATAAAGTATCCAGTAAACATGGATGAGCACGCATCTCTGTAGTAGTATATAAAGTTCTGTCCCCCATCCAACTCCTACTGTTTTCCACATATATACAACTCTTTCAAATTTGTGCCATCTTCTTCTATAATTATTACATCTATACACAAAAACTCACACGTATATGTTAAAACTAGTGTGTAAATCTAGTGTTAAGTGCTGACCAATTGGGATTGGATAACCTATAAGGGGACTCTGACCTGGAGAAAATGAAGTCTCCTTCTCTCAGCTGCCATTGACTGCCTGCAGCTCTTCATCTCATGGTGGGCCCTGGTAAAATCTCCACCATCTGTTCTGGTAGGTTGACTGATGTTGCCATTATGCAGGTCTTGTTTAGGCATCTGTATTGTTGAGATTTCATGGGTGTGGAATTGCTGTCGTTTCTAGAAGACACTACCTAGATGTCTGCATCCTTTCTTAAAATGTTTCTTGAGTTATAAGTTTTATATAAAAGAATACATTCAATATTTATTGATATATATTAATTTTATAATGAATAGCAGATAATTAATACATCATATATGTAATTTGATGATGCTAAACCATGAAATTACTACCATAATTAGGGAGGTAAATGCATCCCTTGCCCTCAAAAGTTTGTAGGATATCTATTAGCATATAAAAGCATTTCACATGAGATTTATCCTCATGACAAACACTTTAAATGAAGAATACAATTTTGTGATGTTGGATACTTTATCATATTGCTCATCTCTAGAACTGAATTATCTGATGTTTCAGAAACTTTTATGCATTGAACTACAGCACCTCTTTCCTTCCTTCCACACTGGGTATCACTAAATCACCAGAATTTTTGTAAAGAAGATATAACATAGCAAATAGAAATAGGAAAATGTGCTCAAAATCATGAATCTTCTGGGAAATTCTGTAAAAACTATGATGAAATATTTCCTCCTACCTGTTGAAATAACTTTCATTACAAAACAAATGTTAACTAATGGCAAGAATACAGTGCATCTGGCACATTTATACGCTATTGGTGAGAAAATAGAATTATGCAGTTGCTATAGAGCTCATTAGCAGTTCCTCAAAAAAAGGAAATGTAGAACTACCATAAAATTCAGCTATCTCACATTTGGGTTTGAAATAACGATATTAAACATTTGTATCCACGTGCTCATAGGACTACTTTGACTAAGAAATGAAAAATAATCCAAGTAACTATCAGTGATTGTTATGGTTTAAATATCAAATGCCCTTCAAAGGCCCTGTTTCCCACATGATGGTGCTATTTGGGGCCATTTAGGAAGCTTTAGGAGGGGCTTACCTGGAGGAAGTACATCACAGGTTTTTTCTTGCATCATTTCCTTCAGTTTCTCTGGCTGCCATGACACGAGCGAGCTTCTTTGTTCCTCTGTACCTGCAGTGACTCTGCTCTGCCCCCAGCATACCTAAAGCAGTGCAGCAGGATGAGCAGGGACCGGAACCTCTGAAACCAAGACCACAAATGAAAATATTCCTTTAAAGTTATGAATTTAGATATTTGTGACTGTGATTAGTTCTAATACTATGGATGGATAAATGTATAAAATCTGTACAATAGGGGTTGGAGAGATGGCCTAGCAGTTAAGAGCACCGACTGCTCTTGCAGAGGACCCAGGTTCAATCCCCAGCACCCACATGGCGGCTAAGAACAGTCTGTAACTCCAATTCCAGGAGAACTCCAGTTCCAGGGGAATCCGACACCCTCTTCTGACCTCCGCGGCATTGCACGACACGGGTGCACAAACCTACATGCAGACAGTACATTCATACGCATACAGAAATAAATAGATGGCCTAGTGGTTAAGAGCGCCGACTGCTCTTGCAGAGGACCTGGGTTCGATCCCCAGCACCCACATGGCAGCTAAGAGCCGTCTTTAACTCCAGTTCCAGGGGAATCCGACACTCTCTTCTGATCTCCGCGGCATTGCACGACACGGGTGCACAAACCTACATGCAGACAATACACTCATACACATACAAAAATAAATTTTAAAAAATTATAAAAAAAATCTGTACAATATGCATGGGATGGAATATTTTTGAAAATTAAAATCAAATGAAATCCTGCCACGTGTGACAACAGGAAGATAATTTATAAGATTAAGCCAGGTTTATGCTGAGAAATCTGCCGTAACCCTATCACTGTCCAATGTAAGCAATAAAACTTTTTGTTCTTGCTATTTGTTTTATATTGCAGGTCCTCAGGGATTTGATAACAGTATGATATAACTTGAATACAATTTTAATGCTTACTATATGGATGGTAATTGGGATTCTTGAGTCCATAAGCCTATAGTCTTAAAATTGGACATTTTTCAATCATTGTTCTTCTAATCTGTGTTATGTTATTTTTCTGAGACTTCAATTAGATGTATTTTGGGTTACTGAAACTACCAAGGTCTTGATAACGGGCTTTCTATCGCTTTTCTTTCTGATTTATCTTCAATGTTTTCTATTAATTTGTTTTCAAGTTAATGATATTCCATTATTTAAGCATTTTTCATTTGTTAATTTGAAAGGTATTTATTTATTTATTTATTTATTTATTTATTTTTTTTTTTTTTTTTGGTCTTTTCAAGACAGGGTCTCCCTGTAGCCCCAGCTGTCCTGGAACTCACTCTGTAGACCAGGCTGGCCTTGAAGTCACAGAGATCCGCCTGCCTCTGCCTCCCAAGTGCTAGGATTAAAGGCGTGCGCCACCACGCCCGGCTTATTTAGTACTATTTTATCACTATATTTTCAATTTAGATTGGAGTATGGTGGCATACACATGTTATCTCACCACATGAGAAGTTCAGGCAGGAGGATTGTGAGTTTGCAGCTAGCCTGAACTGTCTTTTGTACTCATGATTTCTTCCACCAACTTAACTAGGCATGTGTGCATGTGTGTGTGTGTGTGTGTGTGTGTGTGTGTGTGTGTGCATGCATGTGTTTGTGTTAGTTTGTGTGCCCCTGTATGCATGCACGCGTCTGTATGTGTGTGTGTCTTTTAAAATCATGGAGACATTTATAATAGTGCAGTCTCTAGTAATTGGTTTTCCTACTCATTTCCTCTCAGATCTGATGCTTTAATCATAGGCAGATTTATGCAGATCATAACTCATCCAAAGATACAGAGAGCTCTTCCTACACTTCTGTGGAGTCTCTGTTTATTTACTTGGCTGTTCTAGAATTTTGGGAACATTTCAGATACTGTTTCTTAAAATTTGTTGTTCATTCTAGTTCTTCACTATTTCTGAGATTCCACCACAAGTTATTTTAGTACTTTTTTACATATCGTAGACATGTTTTACATTTTCCTTTTTCAATCTTTAAAAATAAAGTTTGCATACATTGTTTATTTTCAGTATTGAAGATGAAGTCAGGACCTCTTGAATGTTATACAAGTACTTTACCACTGGATTACATCTCAAATTTAAATTTGCAGTGTTTAATTTCCTGTAACTAATTTCACTAATTCTCTCACAGTATGTTGTTTAAATGATATAAAAATTTCCTTTTTTTCCCTTTTACATTGAATTTTGTGAATGCTACACAATGTTTCAATCATATTTAGAGCCCCCCATCCGCATCCCCCATTTCCATCCCTGCTCAATTTCGTCTGTAGAGTCAAATTTGTGTTCCCAAATAATTTCCTGCGTATCTGGAAAAAAAAAATCTCTTTTCTTGTGATCAAATTTCTTAATAGGTGTTTATGTCTAGAATTTCTCTGCTTTAATCGTTGCTATCAAAGCAATGTTTTAAATCAAATAACTAATATTATTCATAGACGTCTTCCTCTTCTATGTCCGTCACTTTAATCTTCGTTTTACCAGGATTTCAGATGCTCTGCTTTCATTTCCATAGGATTTCTGTATGGGTTTTTAATCTCCTGCCCCTCACCCATTGCATCTCCAGTGTTTGGAGAGAATTCTTGAGTATAAAATTAGCCTTGTGGGGGCTGGAGAGAAGGCACAGTGGTTAAGAACACTAGCTACTCTTAGAAAGGACCCAGGTTTGATTCCCAGTACCCACATGACAGCTAACAGTTGTCTGAAACTCCAGTTCCAAGGAATTTGATGCCCTCTTCTGATCTCTGTGGTCACTTCACGACACAGGTACACCTACCCACATGCAGACTATATACTCATACACATAAAAATAATAAATAAAATTTAAAATTGGCCTTATGAAGTCCTTGAAACATATACACATAGACTCTTACCTCACTTTGTTCTGGATTCTCAGGATATATTTGAGAATAACCTCACAAAGACCAGTTCTAGTTGTTAAGTTCCTTTTTTGTCATTTGATCTTTCTGTTTTTCATTACTTGTGCAATTCTCTGCTTCCTTCAAGTAGATGATCTCCATACTTTATTTCACTTTTTTAGATTTCCTAGGAAAGACTGTTACTGTTTCATGGGCCACCTGTACCCCTTGAAAGCAGAGTTCATTAAGATGGATCAATGTTTCAATACAATCTCATCAGCTTGCACTTCTACAGTCTGACTTCACCTTATATTCTATTCACACCTCAACTATATGCCTGAGTGTACTTACTGATCCCATCTTAACTGGAAGAATGCTCCAAATAGTCTCCTAGCATTCTGCATTTGTTCCCTCATCCTATTTCTCTGCCTGGGCATGTGAGATCTATTTAACTCTTCTCCATGGTAGTATGCTCCTGATTTAAGGGTCTGAATTTTGCTTGGATTTAGATTCTCCCAAGCCTCATAGCTCAGGACTCTACAAATAGAAAGAAACCAATAAATATTTGATGTTCTCAGTTGAATAGACTACTTGATGTTTTAGCACCCTTTGCCCTTTCTTTCTATGACCTCCTAATCCAGGAAAGTTCAGTTTCAAATTAGTCTTTTATTAGTTGGTTTTTTTCTGGGAAAAAGCATCACTTTCTGAGCTCTCTGACCTTCAGGTTAGCCACTTAGAACCAGATAAGCAGAAAATCCTATATCTAAATGAATTTCAGTTATTTAACAATCTACTGAAATTGGAATCTTTATCTTTCACATAGTCTGAAGTTAGCTTGGAATTTAGAATTCAGATACATTGTTCTTGAAAGTGAGCATAGGACCCAAGGTGGCTGTTTTCTATCAGTCAATACAAATGGGTTTTCTTATCATTTTTATGTATTCTGTTGTTGTCTAAGTTTTGTTTTAGGGACAAATAGTATGTTTACAAGTAGAAAGTCTCACATTAAGATTTACATTGGTACAAACTGAATTCATGTAAGGTTGTTTTATTCATATCATGATTTGGGGATTTTTTTTCCTTTTGGTAATAAGTTCATCTTAATGCACTTTTCTTAAATTAATTCAGAAACATAAAAAGTCTTAGAGAAGTAATATGAAATAGCAACAAAACTGCTATTGGGTTCTTAAGAGGATGGCATCATTGTACAAGCATATTTACAGATTATGTTCCATTGAAATTTCACAGCATCTCCATGAAATAGACACTCTTATCTTCAATCTACTAACAGAGGCTTGGAGAAATTCAGTAGTCTCCTTATCATAAACATCTAGAAAGTTTCAGGGTGAGTGCTTCATCACATTTCATTTGGACTGAAAAAAATCTGCACTTGATGCTATGTGTCATTAGTTCCCTACTAAGATATGAGAAATCAATATTAATGATTTAATAGAAAAGAAGTCATATTAACCCATTAATATAATGTAACCATGGGTGACTTAAAGCTTGAACTGGGTTGGACTAAACAGAGCATATTTTTTGGGTCTTTTTGAAACAGGGTCTCCGTGTAGCTCCAGTTTTCTGGAACTCACCCTGTAGACTAGGCTGGCCTTGAACTCACAGAGATCCACCTGCTTCTGCCTCCTGAATGCTGGAATTAAAGGTATGTGCCACAAAGATCAGCTAACAGAACATAATTTAAACTTGTTTGTAAACTGATGTGGCAATGTTTTACTAAGGTATGTGATCCAAAATAAGCCTGAGTCAGAAAGACAAATATGGTATGCTTTCTGTCTTATAGTTAATCTTGATTTGAATGTGTGTGTATATACCTGTGTGGATAATAAGAAAGGAGAAAAGACATTGTGAATGGGGAAGAAGAGATGCTTAGGGAGCGAGGAGCAAAACAAGAAGTCAATGGAAAGCATGTGACATGTGACAAGCAAGAGAGGGACTATCTAGGAGAGAGAAGAAAACCAATGAGGGTGGGGGTAAGAATGAGGCCTAATGGCATAGGCATATGAAAATGCCATAACAAACCCATTATTGCTATATGCTAATTTAGAAAAAATCTTTAATTATTAAAACATTTCAGGTTTTTTAGCATTTTATTGAATTTTATAAAATATATTTTGATTATATTAAACCCCCATGTGCACCCTATTAGCAATTCCTGTACAATTTCATATTATATATATGTATATATATATACATATATATATTATATATATATATATATGGTCACATCTGTAAGTTATAACAAAAATACTCATATACACAAAGCAGCCAAGTAAAATATAAGAAATATAAAAAGGAGTATAGTCTTGTTGATCTCACTTCTACTAGAAACTAGTAGGTCTTCTGTATCGGGGAAGCTTCGGAGAATAGCAAATGCAAACTTGGAAAGGGGTAGAATTAGAGTGGAATCCCTTCTAAGAAGAGGAAGAATAAAGCATTCTCCATAGGTATGGTATAGAGGGTACAGAAATCAACAACAAGAGAAACGAACCATACCTGGAAGATAGCAATACTGTGTAACTGACAAGACACTGCTTAAAAAGTATGTGTGAGATGTTACACATGCACATGATTATCAGCAACTTAGAAGTGAACCACCATATGCTCCTATAGAACACAGTGTTCAATATCAGTCATTTTCCTATTGCCAAAGACATGACACACTTTTGAGCAGGACAGAGAAATCAAACTCAAACTGACCAGGAACTGTCCTCTCTGCTGGCCAGCTTTCATGATGCTGGAAGGTGCTATGCAGGCTGCTGAGGGAGGAAAAACATCAATGGTCTCATCCAGTGCTGCACCCTGCACACTGCAATACTGACCTCCTAGACAAGACTGTCCACTAGAACAATAGTGGCATGACTGTTATGGGCTAACTAACACCTTTCTGATTCGATTTTCTTCTCTAAAAAGGGAATTTTATTCCCGAGTGGTAGTCCTGATCCAAGGCCATGGCTAGGAAAGTCATAGGCCCTAAGCTTAAACCTGCTACTGTTATTTAGCTAAATGGTCGACCCTCCACTCCCTCTCAGATTCATGACCTTTTCCTCAATAATTAGTGTTACATATATATTCTACATTATATATTGTATGTGGGTGTGCACATGTGTATGTGTAAGCCTCTGTGTGTGTGTGTGTGTGTGTGTGTGTGTGTGTGTGTGTGTGTTTAGGGTTGACCACTTGGAGTTAGATAGCCTATCAGGGATCTTGTCCCTTGAAAAAATTGATTCTCCCTCCCTCAGCAGCTATTGATTGCCTGTATCTCTTTATCAGGTGTGAGGACTTGCGATAGTTCCTCCATAGTTGTTGACCATATTTTTGAGATTTATGAGTGCAGTAGCACTGAATATTTGAAAACACTGATCATTGGGGTTTTTTATCTTATAATTTATCTAACAAGGGATTAGTTGATATAAAAATTAAAATTCCTGAGAGGCTGGAGAGACGGCTCAGCAGTTAAGAAACTGAGTGCTCTTGCAGAGGACCCTGGTTTGATTCCCAGCACCCACATGGCAGATAAGAACCATTTTAAGCCAGGTGTGGTGATGCATGCCTTTAATCCTAGCACTTGGGAAGCAGAGGAAGGTGGATCTCTGTGAGTTCAAGGCCAGCCTGGTCTACAGAGTGAGTTCCAGGCCAGTTGGGGCTATAGGGAGACTCTGTCTCAAAAAGACAAAAAAAGTAAAAGTCCTAAAGAGAATATTGACATTAGTACATGTTTTAGAGGTTTTAATTTAAATTATATATATATATATATATATAAGTAATATATATATATATATATATAGAGAGAGAGAGAGAGAGAGAGAGAGAGTTGTACAGGTGATGGCAGTGTCCACAGAATCCTGAAGACAACATCATGTCTATTGGAGCTTGAGTTGCAGGAGGTTGTGGTCTATTTAACATGGATACTAGGGATTGAATTCAGGGTCTCTGCAAAAGCAGCATGTGCTCTTAACCATGGAGCCATCTCTCCAGCCCTCAAAATCACATTTTTTAATGTGAAAATTTATTTTGTAACATAACCTCTCAATAATGATATACTTAATTCTTTACTTAATAGTGAAACATTCTGAGAAAAACAACTACACCCATGTCAAGTACATGTTACTGTTTTGTAAGAGAGTCCTGGTGTTCACTTACAAGTAATTGTTCCTTTGATCTACTTACTGGTATCTGCCACTTAATTTCATTTCAGGTCTTGCCATGAGCTTTGATGCTTTGGCAACCTATTGTGATCCCACTTATTACTTAATGTCTCATTCAGATGCAGTACACTCTTACCAGAAGATGCCTTCCTGTCTAAACTCACTAACTGAGTTTGAGTCTTTGATAAGGAACAATAAATTAAATTTAAGATTGCATGTATCAGTCAAAGTTTATGGATAGTTACAAAAAGGAAATCTTTCAATTTCTAAATGGGGCCGGTTTCCTATTTTTCTGAAATTAAATAATGCCTTTTTTTGTTACCCAGGACAAAACAAAATCCTAAATGGAAAACATCGTAGGTTTAGTACTTCACTTTCAATGTCAAAAATCAAGGTTTTAATTGTGTGGCCCATCTTAGACTTGTTCACAGCTTTTCTTCATAGTGAACTGGCTTTGAACTATCCAGAGCTTTGTTCTCTTTTCTCAGAGATCTGCATGAAACTTTACAAGATCTTGTTGTAGCAGTCACAAACTTGAGAAAGGCTCAGGTAGGAGGGGGGAAGATGTTTTAGACGTATGGAAATATGAATTTGTACCTGGACTCATCATTTCTTAGAAAGTGGAAATTTGACAAGTAATTAATTTCTCTGGCTGATTCCTTGTCCATGAGCCTGACTTTTCAACGTGTGCCTAATATGGTTTTACAAATTCAGCTGCTTATTCAGTAGACCTTTCACCTAAGACACACAAAAATGTATCAAGGGAAGATTTGGGAGGCTGATGGTTTTTTGTAGCTTATTTTGCAGCATCTGGAGCTGTCACAGAAGGGCATATCACTCCCAACAACTTCACAGTGCTAGATCTGGGTATGGTCAGCATTCCTTCCTATGAGACAAAATTGTGTTCTATTAGACTGGTAAAAGTTTTGCTTCTTGGTGGATGTGAGTTTTTATTTTTCTCTGGTCATTTTTTTCTAATATTATTAGTTAGATGCAGAGAAAATATTTTAGAAGTCATTTGAGAATTCTGTTTTCCTTCAGTGAGACTCGGCCATTTGTCAAGGCCTGGTGAGTGTTTGCTTCACCCACTGAGTGGTAAGCAGTTCTTTACTGGAGTTCTTTCTGGAGTCATGCAAGGAGGGCAGCCTTCATAATATGCAAAGCATGGTGTCCTGAGAGTGGGCAGCGGATATTTACTAACCATGATAGAAAACAGTGATTCATTCTTTCAGAAATGTAAATAATTTTATTGGATGCCCCAATGATAGGTAAAACTTAAGGTAACATCTCTAAAGAAATTTAGAGGGGATTTAAATGGCATCCAGGCAGTTACTTTGTCAGTGTGCCCCAATCATTTATGCTAATGCTGATGTAACAAACCTTTCATTCACTGCTGTGGTTAAAACAACAGAGTAGAGGGAGTGAATAAACTGACCTAAAATGCATGATGAATTTCCAGAAAATATTTGTTGTCAATTACATTCAAGAGAAAGGTCATAGAGGAGAAAAACCATGAGTTTGCTAAATGAATCAAGAAATAAAAGACAGACCGCTAATTCCAGGGGAAGTGAATGCAGGCTGGAGATAGAATTGATTAAAGATAAACCAGGACAGGGTCTGCTTCCTTAATTAACATCAGAAGCTGTCCAATGCTGCTGATTTGCTTTTCACTGCTACTTTGTTACACTGCAGGTCAAAGGGTCTGAACACATTGGATACAGGTGTAAGTGTGAAAATTATTTTTGAAAGGAAAAGTCCACTCTGCTCATAATCATTGACTATGTACCCATATTTGGTGAGAGGACTGCAAAGAAGAGCCTTTTCCTGTCAGACAACAGCCAGTGTGATTATTTTCATATTCTTATGCTATTTTTCCACATTATTTAGGTAACCTTTGTCTGATTACTTTTGAAGGCTTTTATTTCAAATCACTTTAACAAAAAATGTATGCCTCCCTGATATTATGGTAATTGTCACTCTTAGTGTCTAGATTGAACAATTTATGCAACAAACAATTTCCAATGGCTTTTATGTGACACCTGCTAGTCCAGACACTGAGAATGCATTAGTGAAAAAAAGCCAAATTCCTACCTTTAACAGCTGACATTTAGGTGGTGAGGCATGAAATAAATAAACACTACTATGTAGGTGCCATAAAGAAGACAGTTCAATGGAAAGGGCATAGGAGCCTTATAGACTGCTGCAGAATGGTACTGTAAGGAGCATGACCCAGAAAAGTTGCTGGCATGCACCTGAGAGCATATCTGAAAGCTACAAAAGGGTAATTCATGGGGATAAATAGGGAGAGTGTGGTTCAGTCACACAGAACACCACAGCCTGGAGAAGGGAGAGAAAAGCTCTTTAAGCTAGTTTTAGAGTTCAGCTTTTACCCACTGTTAAACTGGAAGCTATGACAAGTTTTGAGCAGAGGGGTGGCAACCTGTCTTGTGATTTGGCTATTTTATTAATTCTTTTTCTCCTTCCTTATGGCAAAATAATTCTTTTTTTTTAATTTAATTTTTATTGATGGTTTGTGCATTTCGTACATCATTTTCCAATTCAGATCAGGCATTATTTCCCTTTCACTTCCCCCCCACCCCCCCACCCCATCCCAGTCATGTACTCTGCCCTTAACGTTCCTTACATCTTTCAAGGTTTTTTTCCTTTAAATACTGTGCAGACGAGGCAGCCATGTGCCTGTATACTCCTCAAATTAATTGGCTATTGGCCTCTCCTTGGAGGAATAACCCATGGTGAGGCCAACAAGCCTACTCCTCTACAGGTTAGGAGATGTATTAAGCCACCAGTAAGACCCTGTCCTATTATCAGGGGGTAAAACTGTTAATTATGGTAACATATCATTCCCTAACCTATGTGTCTATGCTAAAGTACCCGACCATAACTATTCGTGCTGCTTAAATACCTAGATAGCTAATTGCTTGTTCTTCATTAATATTTTAAAATAAAAAATAAAAAAAAAAAAAAAAAAAAAAAAGCCAGAATTGACCAGAATCCACAGTCACATACAGCCTCCAGAGAGAGAGGACAGTTTTTAATTCTCACCACCTGTGCCCCTTTATAGCTGGGAAACCAATCTGCCGGAAGAGGGCATTTTAGAATGTAACGGTGCGATCTGGGGGAACGGTTGGATGCTGCTGTGAATTGAAACTACAGCAATACCGTCTGGACACTCATTTGATCAACATTGATGAACAACCAACTGTCACCCCCCATGACATGGTGGGGCTTTGGCGGTTTGGGCACAACAGTCGTGATTGGCTTTGCCCGAAGGATGCTCTTTACTCATGGATTTATCACCTTATGGCAAAATAATTCTTTAAAAAACACATTTACAGGGGCTGGAGAGATGGCTCAATGGTTAAGAGCACCAACTGCTCTTGCGGAGGACCCAGGTTTGACTCCTAGCACCCACATGGCGACTAAATACAGTCTTTAACTCCAGTTCCAGGGGAATCCGACCCCCCACTTCTGACCTCCCTAGCATTGCATGACACGGGTGCACCAACCTACATGCAGACAATACACTCATACACATAAAAAAATAATAAATTAATTAAAAAAATAAAAACCACTTTTACAAAAGAAAGGTTTATTAGGGCTTAGAGTTTGAGGGTAAAGTCCTTCGTGGTGGAAAGAGTGATGGCAGAGACTGGGGCAGCTGGTCACTTGCAGCTTCTTTCCAGGTTAGAGAGGTCAGCTCATTTATTCTTTTTTATTGAGTCTAAGACCCAAAATAGTGTTGCACACAGTTAGGAGGGACATCCAACCCCAGTAAAACCAATCTAGGATCTCCCTCACAGACATGTCCAGAAGTTAGTTTCCATAGTGATTCTAAATCCCACAAAGTTGGCAATGGACTGTGGCTGTCCAAGGGCATATAAATAAGTCACTTATGAGACTATTGTTATGGCATAGGCAAAATACAATGGGAGCTTAGACCAAAATTGTATCTGGTGATAGATAATTGTATCTGGTGATAGATAAGGTTAGATTTTAGCTTGTGGTATTGTTTACGGTAACAGTGGCCTCTGTGTTATTTATACAGGCTCTAAAGTAAACATGGGGGTGATAAAGGAATAAAGATAATAGGTGCTGACCAGACCAGGCAGCAAGGGATTTAAGAATTCAGCCTGAGAGAAAGGACAAATGGAATTCTTGAAGCAGGACATCTGCACCCTTGAGCCCAGAGGGCACCAAGAAACTGGCAAATATTGTGATGCCCTCCCGGGAACAGGGAGCAGAAATTAGTGCCAAGGGGCACCAAAGGCAAGAATCGAATGGTATGATACACACCTGAAAGGAGAAGCCAGAAGGGATGGAGCCTTATTCCCACAAGCTTGCCCCAGAAGTAAATGTGACTCCTCATTCCTCAGGGGCAGAGCAGAGAACAGAGCTAGAAGGAAGGAAGGAAGGTAGAAACAGCCCAATCTCATTTAAGGGGTCAAAATACATGTTTCTACACTCATTAACTTATAATTTATTTAATTTATGAATATTAGTGTGTGCTTTGTTTAGAAGCTTGCAGTAAAATAATTTCTTTCTCTAAATTATATCCTAGGGGATATTTTTACACATGATAAAGCTGTCTGAACAGAAATGTGGCACATCAATGATCAGAATTTTTTAATCTAACCTTGATTTATTAAAATTTCAACAACTATGATGCTTACATTAATGTCACACTTTGGAAAAACCATAATTTCTAAAATATTATATATGACAATTGAAGGTTTGTTTTAGATGCATCTTTTATTTTTATTTATGTATATGTATATGTACATAGATCCCACAGAGGTGAGAACAAGGTATCTGATCCCCTGGACCTGGAGTTACAAGTGGTTGTGAGGCACCCAGCTTGGGTGCTAGGAAGCAAATGTGGGTCCTGTGACAGAGCAGCATGCATTCTTAACCAATGAGTTCTCTCCACAGCCCCAGTTTTGAACATCTTTAACAATAACTTTAATTAATCTATTTATTTGTGTGATTGTTATGCCTGCATGTATGTAAGTGCACCCATGACATCCATTTCCTACAGAGGTCAGAAGAGGGCATCAGATACCCTGGAACTGGAGTCACAGACAGTTGTTAGCCACCATGTGGGTGCTGGGATTCAAACCTGGGTCTTCTGCAAGTTCAGCCAGTGCTCTTAACCACTGAGCTATCTCTCCTTAACAATAATTTAAACAACTTTGTTGATGTATGTATAGTGTTTGATAATTATTTCTAAATAATTGAGGTAATTTGAAAAGCAACGTGAGATTTGTTTTCAATTGTGGTTTATGAAGAAAAAGATAGAAATTAGAGACAGATTTTCCTCAATCCACTTAATCTGATTTTTAAATTAATGAAGAATGTATTTAAATTTCCATATTAATTATGTACAGAAAGGTTCATTCCTCCATTTGAGGGCCTGAGAAGCTCATTCCATGGCTACCATCAGTGATACATTGCCATCAATTAGGAGAAGAGGAAATTCAAGATTGCTCTTTTTTTTTAATTTTATTAATGGTTTGTGCATTTCGTACATCATTTTCCAATTCAGATCAGGCATATTTCCCTTTCCCTTCGCCCCCACCCCCACCCCATCCCAGATCATGTATTCTGCCATAACTGTCCTGCATCTTTCAGGTTTTTTTTTTCATTTTTTAGCTATAAGTGATAATCCATGAGTATAAGCATCCTTCGTGCAAAACCAATCTACAGACTGTTGTGCCCAAACCCCCACAGTCCCACCATTCAGTGGGGGGTGACAGGTTGGTTGTTCAATCAAAGTTGATCAAATAAGTGTCCGACGTACATCCGCTTGTAGTTTCAATTCAGCCTCCAATCCGTTCCCAATCGCCTTACATTCTACCAAATGCCCCCTCTTCCAGCAGATTGTTTCCCAGCTAAAAGCGGGCACAGGTGGTGAGAGTTAAAACTGTCCTCTCTCTGGAGCTGTTGACTGTGGATTCTGGTCAATTCTGGCTTTTCCTTTTTGGTAAGTTTTTCCGGTATTTTACTTTGTTATTTTAATTAATGAAGCACACAAGCAATTAGATCTTATCTGGTCTCTTTAAGCAGCACTGAATAGTTATGGTAGGTACTTTAGCATAGACACATCTAGGTTGGAATGATATGTTAACCATAATTGACATTTTTACCCCCTGATAATATGGACGGGTCTTACTGTGGGCTTAAACATCTCTAACCTGTAGAGGAGTAGGCTTGTGGCCATCACC
Organism: Rhizomys pruinosus; assembly: GCA_009823505.1. Taxonomy (NCBI): domain Eukaryota; kingdom Metazoa; phylum Chordata; class Mammalia; order Rodentia; family Spalacidae; genus Rhizomys; species Rhizomys pruinosus. Next base: position 439,575 of record VZQC01005585.1, read on the forward strand.
ATGGGTTATTCCTCCAAGGAGAGGCCAATAGCCAATTAGATTTGAGGATATACAGGCAACAGGAATGGCTCTGCTGCCCACAGTTATTTCTAGGCAGGTGAGTTGTAGCTGTTGCTGATGGTGGATTCTTGCTTGACTCAAGGGGATCTATATTTGCTTTATTGCTTAGTGGGCCTTTGGTAACCTCTCTGGCATTCCAGAGGCCCCCTGTACACTTGCATGTCGCGGTCCCAATACATCCCTCCCGTGTTAACTTCAGGTCTTCGGAGCAGGGTCTTATTGCCTCTTTTCTTGCAGATATCCCATTTTTTTATAGGCAAAAGGCCTTTGTCTTTTTGGGGCTTGGATCCCCTGGCAACATCCACCTGGTAGAACAATCCATTTCTGATGTCAGAGCTCCTGCATTAACATATTTTGCTAAAGTGCATAGCCCAAGTACTTTACTATTATATTTGGATCTGAATAGGTATATTTCCTTTTCACAGTTCCTATGTCTCTATTAGTCAATTAAAGAAGGGCAGTTTTACTGGTTTTATGGTTTTATAAGAGATTACCTCTATATAGTTGGTCTCCCATTTACAGTTGGAGAACGACGGCATCATCGTCATATTTCTCCATGTTCTACTGGGGGGAGTCATCTGAGTTAATGTTAGATAAATTGTTGTTTGTCCACATTTGTTTTACACAAAAATCTGTAGAGCAATACACTTTGGGATTGGCACATACATTTCTCTATAATTTCTCTGTTGTACAGTATCACCTTGTTTAGCCATTTCTCTTTAAGATGATTTAATGCAAAAATTAAAATTAGTTTGCTTCCCAAGTAATCTATATATAGTCACCCAAAACAACATGGGTGAATTTGATAAATCTGTGCCTGTGATTCACCCTATAGGTATGTAATAAAACCTGATATCTTCTTGAGATTCATGGGTTTAAAAAAAAGGGGGGGCCAGATACAGACAGACATGAAAACCTTTTAGTCAAAAACTTGCAATTCAAATCTTAAAACCACTATGGGAAAAAGCTTTGTTTGTTCCAACAGTGACAAACATGTCACAACTTAACAGCTGAGGAAGAAAAGATACAGCTTTGCATTGAGTAGGATGTTACCAAAATGGCAACTGAAAGGTGACCCGTCTGAACATTGAAAGGAAGAAAAGCCTCAGATTGCCATAAACATCGAACCCTTCTGTGGATCCTACATGTAACAACTATTTATAATGAGTCCTAATGAAACTTATACCTTCTAGGTGCAACAAAGGTTTTGATATGACTTTCTTGCCTTCCCCCCCATAGAACAACAAGATTGCTCTTCTTACCAAAGCATTTCCAGCCACTAAAAGTATGAAAACACTCTTTTGTTACTTATCTATAGAGAATTAATAAAAGACCTCTAATTACTGGGTCAGAAATCATAAATCATTTAAATACAAAACATTTAGCTTATGACTAAAGTAAAATTACCAGACTATATGAATTATACTAAAATATTTGGTACTTATGAAGCTATGTGCTTTTAGGTCAAAGTTTTCCTTTTCCTTCCTGTTTTGAGGGCAGATTGCAGTTTCCTATGCAATCATAGGACTGTACACTGAACTTAGCACTCTTCTTGAGTCTAAAAACCCACTCCAGCCTGCGTGTCATTTCCTGAGAACTGTAATAGCATTCTTGCTGTCATGGTTAATCTCAAATTGATTATCTAGAATCACCTTGAAGATGTTCCTCTGAGCATGCCTAAGGGAGATTAGCTTGATGAGGTTAATGGAGGTGGTGAGACCCTCTTGGTGTGAGTAGGATCTGTCCTTAGGCTGGCATGCTTTTGATAGATAGGAGAAAGGGAGGTGAGGACAGGCTTTAATCACTTTCACCTCTTGACTGCAAAATGCATTATGAGCAGCCACTTGGAGTTCCTGCTGCCTTGACCGCACCATGATGGACCATTCATTTAAACTGTGAGCCAAACAAACCCTGGCACCTTTGCCCTTTTGCTGGTTTTGTCCAGCAATTTTTTTTTTACATCAACAGGAAAAGTAAGTAAAAGACTTGCCAATCACATCTAAAAACGTTACATCAAATCTTCCAAAGAGTTACATGGTAGTTTACACAGGGACTGTCTTTTAAAAGCAATGGTTGTTTGTGAGTTGTAGAAAGACATTTAAGCAAGCTGCATGCCAGAAACTAGCAAGAAATGACCCATTATTGAATATTGTACTCAACCTGGAATATAAAAAAGACCACAGAAACAACTGAAAACAAAATTTGGTGCAATATAGTACCCAGAAAATTAACCAGGATTAAATGCTTCCTTTCTTTTGATATCACAAGAGCACAATGCATGCTAAAGAAAAACACATTTGTGAAAACACATAAAAATAAAATAATTTGCTTCTTCTCTAGTGTGCTAGCTTTAAATTGTGCCAGAATGATTAAAGTTTTAGAAATAATGTAATATGTACTTACAATCATCTATATGATATGATTAATTATATTTTTAAAAGAAGAAAGAGAGTATAACTGATGCATATTAATAATATTGAGTCATCAATATCTAATTTTTATTGATATATATATATACATATATATATATATATTTGTACAAGATTATGTTACATATCAAATCTACACCTCTGTCCCCCTCCCACCCCACCAGAGCTCATAAATTCTGCCAAACATGTTTTTCATCTTTTTCTGTCTTTCTCAAAATTCTCGATATAGAAGTTGACAGTTTTGAGCAGAAGTTCACCGTTTCAGTCAGTTGACACAGTCTTTTGTGGTGTTATTGTTGTTGTTCTTTCCAATATGCACCATTCCCAACTACTTGGACAAAAGCTCATGGGGGGCCCTGCACAAGAAATACTTACTACTAGGTAATCAGTGCTAGCATCCACAGATGAGGGATACCATTTGTGGTTGATTTATTTGGGACTGTGTGACTTCACTTAATATAATATTTTCCAGTTCCATCTATTTACCTGCAAAGTTCATGATGTTATCTTTTTTTACTGCTGTATAGAACTCCATTGTGTAGATGTAGCACATTTTCTCTATCCACTAGTCAATTGAGGGGAACTTGGGTTGGTTCCAGCTTTTTGCTATTGTGAACAGAGCTGAAATAAGCATGGCCATGCATGTATCTCTGTAGTGGGGTGAGTCTTGAGGGTACATGCCTAGGAGTGGTATGGCTGGTTCAGGTGGCAAGTTCATTTCAAGTCTTCCGAGGGTTCTCTACACTGCTTTCCATAGTGGCTGTATGAGTTTACATTCCAACCAACAGTGGATGAGTGCTCCCCTTTCCCCACAACCTCTCCAGCACTTGATATCATTTGTTTTCTTGATCCTAACCAATCTTATTGGAGTGAGATGACATCTTAAAGTGGTTTTCACTTGCATTTCCTTAATTATTGGCGACGTTGAGCATTTTTTAAGATGTTTCTCGCCGGGCGTGGTGGCGCACGCCTTTCAACCTAGCACTCGGGAGGCAGAGGCAGGCGGATCTTTATGAGTTCAAGGCCAGCCTGGTCTACAGAGTGAGTTCCAGGACAGCTGGGGCTACAGGGAGACCCTGTCTCAAAAAGACAAAAAAAATTAAAATTAAAAAAAAAGATGTTTCTCAACCATCTCTAATTCCTCACATGTGAAATCTCTGTTCAGCTCTTTGTTCCATCTATTGAGTGGGTCATTTGTTTTCTTCTTTGTTTTTTGAGTAGTTTATATAAATCAATGCTTTGTCAGATGTATCTGAGGTGAAGGTTTCCTCCCACTCTGTGGGTTTTCTCTTCACTTCCTTGATTGTTTCTTTTGATGTACAGAAGCTTTTGAGTTTAATGAGGTCCCATTTGTCAATTGTTCACCTTAATTCTTGTACAGCTGCTCTCTAATTTAGGAAGTCTTTTCCTTTGCCTACGTCTTGTAGTCTGCTGCCTACTTTTTCTTCCATCGCCTTCAGAGTTTGGGGTTTCACATTGAAATCTTTGATCCATCTGTAGTTGACATTTGTACTGGGTGAGAGGTAGGACTTTAATTTCATTCTTCTAAAGTGGTGATCCAGTTTTGCCAACACCACTTGCTGAAGATGCTGTCTTTTCTCCATTGTGTCTTCTTGGCCCCCTTGTCAAATATGAGGTGGCTGAAATTGCATGTGCTCAAGTTTGGATCTTTAGGTTTGTTCCATTGGTCAACAGGTCTGTTTTTGCGCCAGTACCAAGCTGTGTTTATGACTATAGCCCTGTAGTATAGTTTGAAGTCTGGTATAGAGAACCCCCCTGTATTGCTCTTTTCACTCAAGGTTGCTTTGACTATTTGGGGTCTTTTGTTTTGCGTATGAAATTAAGGACTATTTTTCCCAAGCTAGTGAAGAAACTCTTGGGGATTTTAGTTGGGATCACCTTGAATCTGTATATTAGTTTGGGTAGAATGGACAATTTTACTACATTAATTGGAAAATTAACATAGTAAAAGTGTCCATTCTACCCATGCTCATTGATATATTTTTAAATATATGTTTTTTAGTATAAATAAAAATAAATGAACTTTTTGTGGTATTTCTGGTATTTGATGATTCGATTTTTTTTTTTTTTTTTTTTTTTTTTTTTGTTCTTTTGAGACTACGGCGTTGTAAGCCCTTAGTCCCCAGGCTGGCGCAAAACTCTCTATGTAGGTATATGACTAACGTAGCCTCGTGCTATAGACCAGGCTTAAGTACTATGACAATATCCTTAGAACTCAAGCAAACAGGAGAGACCATCTTCCACCTGCCTCTCCTTCCTGAGTGCTGGCATTAAAGGCCTGTGCTACCATACCTTGAGACAGGGACTTGATTGATGAGAAAAAACTGAAGCCAAGAAAAAATTCACAGAAATGATTCAGCCCATGAACAAGTATGAGGAAGGTTCCACTCACACCCTTGCCATGCTCCTGCTAATATGCCACAAACAAATCTACAGACCATAAAGTCAGGTTTGATGCTACCATTCACAACATGTATAATTAAAGAAATATATTACTTGGCTAGACAGTTGGCTCAGCAATTAAGAGCACTGGCTGCTCGTACAGAGAACCTGGGTTCGATTCCTAGCACCAACATGGCAGCTAACAACTGTATATAACTCCAATTCCAGGTGATCTTATGCCCTTTTCTGACGTCCAGGTGCATTGCATGACATGGGTACCCTTACATACATGAGGCAATATACTCATTCGCACACACAAAAGGATTAAAAAAGAAATTATTTCCTGGACTTATAGTTATATTTCATATATATATTTATTAATTTATATAATTATTCAATATTTATTTTCTATTATAATAATTTAATATTATAATATTGATACTTATAATATATATAGTATATACTTACTATATACATATTAAAAATCTTTCTTTGGAAAAGCTCATGCACCTTTTAAGCAGGTTAAAGATTTCATTAGGATTCTCACTCTGTAAAAAGAAAATAGATTAATACGATTTGGTCCTCAAGATTTTTGATGCCAGTAAGTTATTGCAGCCTGGTGCATCTTTTCTTCTATTTCCATTCAATACGCTGTTCATGGGGTTGTGAACTTCTTTGCTGTGTGCTTAATCTCTTCAGTATTGGCTTTTCAACAACTCCTTTTTTACACGTGGAAGCCCTGTTTCCTTCCTTTTCTTCCAGCCTTTTCCGACGTGGTTTTTGGCTCGTGACCTGTGCGGGACACCATACACAATCCTTTTCACTTTTGGTTTAGTCTTTCACGATTTAGAAAATTGAATGTTTTTTGAGTCAAATAAGGCATTATTATGTAACTTAGCAGGGTATCTCCCTTTTTTGATTTTATTTTTGTCCCTGAGGCTCAAAAAGCGCAGATTTGTAGATAATATACATCCTCATTGGTGGCAGGGATCATCACAGGTTTCATTGGAAGTTTCATCAAATTTGTCCTCTGTTTTATTTGGGAGATAAGCTCGATGTTGTTAATTTTTGATAGGTATAAGCATTAACTTGGACAAATACCTTAAGTCTCAAATGGAGGTGATCACTACATTGGATAATAAGAGAATTTACAAGATGTGGTTTGGATAACTGGCATAACACAAAGAAAATGTATAGAGAACAGTTTGTATATGTCTAATCCAACGTTATATTGTTATTATAAATTTTGATTTAATATACATGTAATTTTTAAATTAAATATACTTAATAGAATATAGACATTGTCCTCTGCCCACCCTCCCACCCCTCCTTGGTTCACCATTTCCAGTTTCAGGGTTTTTGAACAGGTCTTTCTTGTTGTTGTTTGGTGCTTAATATGCATCGCCCTCTTTCGACAAGAAAATATTAATAACTGGGGTTAATTGATGATGCTAGCAGGTCAACATTGGAATGGAGGCATACCTATTCGTTCGTTGTTCTTTCTGTGATTGTGTTCTTCACTTAATTGGTAACTTTATTTCCCTTCCAAGCTCCATCACATTTTACTTGCCAAGTCGATTGCATTGACTTATTCACTCTCTTTAATTGCTGCATATAACTTCTATGTAGATGTACCACATTTTCCATAACCACTCATCAGTTGAGGGGCATTTGGGTTGGTTCCGCTTTTTGCTATTGTAACAGAGCTGCAATAAATATGCCTGTTTTGCATGTATTTCTGCAGTAAATGAGTCTTGTGGGTATACNAAACAATGTAAATTTTAAAGACTATATTACTTGGCTAGACAGTTGGCTCAGCAATTAAGAGCACTGGCTGCTCGTACAGAAGAACCTGGGTTCGATTCCTAGCACCCAACATGGCAGATAACAAACTGTATATAACTCCAATTCCCAGGTGATTGTTATGCCCTTTTCTAGACGCTCCAGGTGCATGCATGACATGGGTACCCTTACATACATGAGGCAATATACTCATTCGTCACGCACAAAAAGGATATATAAAAAGAAATATTTCCTGACTTATAGTTATATTTATCATAATTATTTATAGTGTATTTAGTATTATATAATTCTTAATTCAATATATTCTATATAATATAATTAATTTATTTAATAATATATTCTTATAATATAATAATTTAAACTATATAATCAATTATACATAATTAGATATAAATCTCTTTGGAAAATATACATATTTTCTAAATATTTTATTTAAGTTTTTTTTATTTCATACATCACTTTTATTCAATCCCAGACATATTTCCCTCCTCTGTCCCCACCCCTCCCAAGTTCATGCATTCTGCCATAGTATATCCTGTATCTCCTTCTGAGCTTTTAAAGTTTTGCAAAGCAAAGATTATCTTGGGCAAGAACTTACTGTTTAGTAGTCTTTTCCCCAGTTCTTTTTCTTTTGTTGTTATTCCTTCCATATTGTTTCAACATAATTTATATATGTCACACATGTACTGAAATCATGTCACTGAAACAAAACTGAATTCCAAACTCATATTCGGATTCACATCTCACTTTTAATTTTACATTGCCGTGCAAAATATGCAACACTACCCTCCACAACATGTTACCAAAATTATAAAGTGTAAAAATAAGTAGTAGGTTAATTCTAGAGCCCATTAAGGGATTCACAATTTCAAGAGCACAGTTGCTTTTAGATAAAGAGAAATATAACATTAATGTTACTCAGTTTGCCTTACAAGTAAGTACCTGGTACTAACATCCACAAATACCGTTCCTCATTTGGTGCTCTGGGACTGTGTCACTTCACTTAGCATAATATCTTCTAGCTCCATCCATTTACCTGCAAAAATTCAATGATGTCATATTCTTTACACTGCCATGAACTCCATTGTGTAGATGTACCACAATTTCTCTATCCACTCGTCTGATGGAGGCACTGGGTTGGTTTCAGCTTTTTGCTATTATGAAGAAGCTGCAATAAACATGACTGTGCATGTATCTTCTGCAGTAGGATGAGTCTGTAGGTATATACCGAAGGAGTGGTGTGACTGGGCAGTTGGTAAGTTCATTTTGAATCTTTTGAAGGTTGTCTACACTGGCTTTCCATAGTGGTACTGTACTTCCATTCCCATCAGCCATGATAGAACCATTTCCCCCCAATCTTTCCAGCGTGTTGTTCGTCTTGTTTTCTTTTTTTATAAATTAGTGTTCTTTTATGGCATTTTGTATATTTCATACATCATTCATTCCAATTTGGATAAACACTCCACCTCTCCCTTGCCCCTCCTCTCCCCAGTTTATGCATTATGCCATACATGTCTTGCATCTTTCTCTCAGTGTTTCCAAGCAATTTTTCTTCATAGGCTTGCTGTTTTCAGCAGAATTTAACTGTATCAGTCAGTCTTTGGGCCCAGTCCTTATGTTGTTGTAAATCCTTCCCATTGTATTCTACAAACATGATTATACACAACAATATTAAAAAAAAAAAAAAAAACAAAAAAAAAAAAACTGTATGTTAATCCAAAATATGTCTTGGGTTTTCACGTTTTTCCGTTTAATTTTATATTACTCTAGAATAAGAATACATATTTTCCACCCTATATGTTAATTACCAATGTCTAAATAATAAGTGGTATGTCGATTCTAGAGCCAGTTAAGAGATTTACACAGTATCCAGTCATCAGATGAAGAATGGGTATTTGGGTTGGTTCACTTCTTGCTATTGTAAAGAGGCTGCCAATTAAACACATAACTGTGCATAGTATCTTGGGGCAGCTAAGGATGAGCTTGTAGGGTATAATACCGCAGGAAAGGGTATGACTGGTCAGGTGGTAGGCAATTTGTCGTTTTTTAAGGATTCTCCACACTGCTTTCCATAGTGGTTGTATAAGTTACATTTTCACCAGCTGAGATGGAGTGATGATGTTCCCTCTTTCCCCACAGACCCTCTCCAGCATTGTGTGTCTTTGTTTTTTCTTGATTCATGGCCAACTCTATGGAATAGGTAAGTGAGATGATACCTTAGAGTGATTTGCATTTCCTTTATCCTTTACAGTGTTGGCAGCATTGTTAAAGACTGTTTCTCAGGCCGCTCCTTCTTTCCTTATTTGTGAAGATTCTTGTTCATTCTTTATCTGCATCATTTTGAGTAGGTCATTTGTTTTCTCTTACTTCTTTGATTGTTTTTTTTTTTAATTTTTATATTTATTTTCTATTGTGTATGAGTACTGTCTACATGTAGGTCTGTGCACCCGTGTTTGCAATCCGGCGGAGGTCAGGAGGAAGAGGGCGTCGTGATTCCCCTGGAACTTGGAGTTCTCCTGGAATTGGTTCCCCAGGCTAGACGGTTCAGCCGCCATGTTGGTGCTGGGAACAGATCTCGGGGTGTCCTCTGCAAGGATCAGTCGGCGCCTCTTAACACTCCAGCCATCTTTATAGCTTAATAGGTATTCTGGATGTTATCTATCTCTTCAGGATACCACACGGTCCGGTTTCCTCTCCCTCAAAGTCTGTGGTTTTTCTCGTTCATTTCTTATGATATGTTTGTTATTTTACATAAGCTTTTGAGTTTGATGAGGTCCCACTTGTCTGCTATTGACCTTATTTCTTGTGCTGGTGCACAGAAAGTATTTTCCTACACCTATATCTTGTAGGTTGCTGCCAACTATTTCTTCTATCACCTTCGGGGATTCAGGGTGAGATATTTGATCCACTTGGAGTTTATTTTTGTACAGGGTGAGGTGTAGGGATTTAATTTTGTTCTCTACAAATTATGATCCAGTTTTCCCAACACCATTTGCTGAAGATGCTAATTTTCCTATGTTGAACTTTTTTGGCAACTTTGTGGAATATGAAGAGGCTGTGAAATTATATGAGCTCAAGTTGGATCTTCAATTTGTTTCATTGATCAATGTGTCTGTTTTTGTGCCAGTACCGATGGCTTTAATTAGACTATGAGCCCGTAAATAGCTTGAAGTCTGGTAAGCAATCAACCTCTGATGCACTCTTCTTCGGTCAGGTTCTTGGTATTTGCTGGTATTTTGTTTTCCCATATGAATTGAGGCATTTTTTTACAAGTCTGTGAAAAAGCTCAGAGGATTTTGATTAGGATTGTATTGAATCGTATAATATTTTGTAGATATGATTTTTTACCTATTTAATCTTCAAATTTAATGAGAGAAAAAAATTGTTTTTTTTTTTTTTTTCCATCTTTTTGATGTCATCTTCAATCTTTTTCCTCAGGGGTTTATAAAATTTTTGTTGTAGAGTTTTTTTTTTTTTTTTTTGGGTCTTTTTGTTATTTTTCCAGTTTTTTTGAGGCTTTGAATGGAAGGTCTCGTTTTAATGCCTTCTCAGTTGCTTACTGTTGGTATAAAGGAAGAGCTACTGATTTTTCAGATTAATTTTGTAATCTCTGCCACATTAGAGAAAACTTTTAATCATTTCAGGAGAGTTCTGGTGGAGTTTTTTATCATCCCTTAGTAAAACTATCATATCATCTACAAAAAGAGATAGTTTGACTTCCTCATTTCCAAGTAGAACTCCTTAATTTCCTTTAGTTGCCATGGCCCGAGCAAGGCATTTCAAGCACATATTGGAAGAAAGGAGTGGTGATGGGGACAGCTTTGCTGAGTTCCTGCCTTTAAGGAGAATGCTTCTATCTTTTCTCCATTTATGATGATGTTGGCTGTGGGTTTGTTAAATATGGCTTTGATTATGTTGAGGAATGTTCCTTCCAGTCCAATTCCCTCTAGGACTTTAAGCATGAAGGATGCTACATTTTGTCATAGGATTTTTTCTGCATCAATTGAGATGATCGTGTGGTTTTTGTCTTTCAGTCCATTTATGTGTTTTAAGATATTTATTGATTTTCGTATGTTGAACCATCCCTGCATCTCTGGTATGAATTCAGCTTGGTCATAATGAATGATCTTTTTGATGTGGGTCTGTATGCGATTTGCAAGTATTTTGTTGAGAATTTTTGCATCTGTGTTCATTAATGAGATGGGTCTATGGGTCTATAGTTGTTTTTTTTTTTTTTTTCTTTTTGTGTTTTTGCCTGGTTTTGATATTAGAATGATGCCGGTTTCATGGAAGGAATTTGGGAGGTTTCCCTCTGTTTGTAGTCTTCTGAATAGTTTGAGTAGTAATGTTTTGTAGAATTCTGCTGTGAAATCATCTGGGCCTGGGGTTTTTTTAGTTGGGAGGTTTTTTATTACATCTTCAATTTCCTCCAGTATTATGGGTCTGTTTAAGCTGTCAATCTCTTCTTGGTTAAGCTTTGGTGAATCCCAGGATTTCAAATATTCATCCATTCCTCTTAGGTTTGCAAATTCAGTAGAGTATAGGTTTTGAAGTATTCTGGAATGATTGTCTGGATCTTTTCTTTATCTGTTGTGATGTTTCCTCTTTTCTCATGAATGGTATTGATTTGGACTTGATCTTTCTTTCTTTTGGTTAGTGGGGCTAGAGGTCTGTCCATTTTGTTTATCTTTTCAAAGAATCAGCTTTTGGATTCAGTGATGTTTTTGTATTTTTGTTTTTTTTGGTGGGTTTCTGTTACATTGATTTCTGCTCTGATTTTTGTTACTTCTTCCTGTCTATTGTGTTTAGGGTTTTTAGCTGCAGTGTTAGATTATTTATTTGTTCTCTTTTTGTTTTTTTAATGTGGGAACTTAGGGCTATAAATTTCCCTCTTGGGACTGCTTTTAATGTATCCCACAGGTTTTGTTGTGTTGTATTGTCGTTTTCCTTTAGTTCCATGAATGCTTTTATTTCGTTCTTTATTTCTTCCCTGACCCACTCATTATTCAGGATTGTGTTGTTAAGTCTCCATGTGTTCTTGTAGTTTGTAAAGCTTATCCTGGTGACTATATTGAGCTTTAATGCACTGTGTTCTGATAGAATGCAGGAAATAATTTCAATCCTTTTGTATTTGTTGAGATTTTTTTTGTGTCCCAGTATGTGGTCAATTTTAGAGAATGTTCCAAGGGGTGCTGAGTAGAAAGTATATTCTCTGGTGTTTGGGTGGAATATTCTGTAGATATCCGTGAGGTCCATTTGGTGTGTTGTATTGTTCAGTTCCTATGTCTCTCTGTTTATTTTTTGTCCAGTTGACCTATCCAAGGGAGTCAGTGGGGTATTGAAGTCCCCCACTATTAGTGTGCTGGGATTAATCTGTGTCTTCAGGTCCTGAAGGATTGTCTTTATAAAGTTTGGTGTACCAGAACTTGGTACATAAACATTTAAGATTGTGAAATCTTCCTGGTTAATTGTTCTGTTGGTAAGGATATAATGGCCCTCTTTGTCTTTTCTGATAAATTTTACTCTGATGTCTATTTTGTCTGAATAAGAATAGCCACTCCTGCTTGCTTTTTGTTACCATTTGCTTGGAATATTTTTTTTCATCCTTTCTCTCTAAGGTGGTGTCTGTCCTTGAGGGTGAGATGGGTTTCTTGTAGACAGCATAGAGATGGATCCTGTTTCCTAAGCCATTCTACTAGTCTCTGTCTTTTGATTGGGGAGTTTAAACCATTAATATTTAAAGTTGTTATTGATAGATGTGTTTTGTTTCCTTTCAACTTTTTTTTTTCTCCTTTTGAGACAAAGTCTACCCAGCTGTCCTGGAACTCACTCTGTAGACCAGGCTGGCCTTGAACTCACAGAGATCTGTTTGTCTCTGCCTCCCAAGTGCTAGGATTAAAGGCATGTGCCACCACACCTGGCTTCAATTTATTTTTTTTTTATTTTCTGTAGGTTTTCATTTACTCTGTTATGCTTTTGTTAATTTATCTCTTCGGTTGCTTTTGTCATGGCAATTGAAGAGAAACTAGAACAGAAATTGGTACCAAGAGTGGGGTATTGCTGTGACAGACCTGACCTTGGTGTTTTGGTGGAAGATTGTGAAAGCGTTTGGAACTTTGGGCTAGAAAAATCATTAAATGCCTAAAGGTCATTGCTGTGGAACTTGGAACAGTTATGCTGAAAGAACTGTAGACAATGGAGGCCTGGCTTGTGACGTTTCAAGGGGAAGCAGAGCCCATCAGGGCAGTTTGCATGGTATTTTTAAATTAAGAATCTGTGGTTCTGGTCAGCTGGGGATGAAGAATCAGCTGTAAATAACAAAGACCAGAATCTGAAGTGAAACCTTTGTTTTACTGGAACAATTGATGCTGGTTATCTGGGGCTGGAAAATCAGCTGTATGTAATAAGAGACCAGCATCACTGTGGCGAAATCTTCTGGGAAGAATTTCCTCAGGGTCAGCACACAGAAGCTGTGGTTCAGAGGGGGCCTGACCCTCCACCTCAAGCCTGAAGCAGGACTTGGTGATATGTAAAAGTCTTCTATATGGTTCTGGTGTTGAAATGTGAAGAGGTCACAGAGAGCAGCTGAGGCTTGGCACTATGAGAGGCCAGGAAAGACCATTGGGGAAAGTGCACCTTGGTTACAGTGAAGATCCCAGGATTTCAGGGGTCATGGAGAGAAGCTGAGGCTTAGCACCAGGAGAAGTCAGAAGAGACCATTGGTGAAGGTGCTGCCTCAGTTTCAGTGGAGACCTCAGCTTTTTGGAGATGCCAGGACTGTGGGATGACCACCAAGAGCAGCAGCAGGTATGGAATGGAGCTGGCCTGAGCCTGCAAGATGAGCTGTGTGTGGCACAGATGGCAGAGTCAGAACCATTTTGTGCCCAGAATATCGTGAGTGAGGGAATCCCAGGTGTCCAGCCTTGAGCTACTTTGCTGGACTTAGGTTTTGTTTAGGTGTGCCTGATTCTTCCCTTTGAAATAAGACAGTACTTGTTTTGGATTTTACAGCAGCCCACAGTTAAAAAGACTTTTAACAGAATATGAACTACTAAGTGTTTGGATGTTTTAAGGACTGTGGGGCTTTTAAGGCTGTACTGTCTTATGTTGTGATTAATGTTAACATCATACCTTGGGGACGAGAACTGGAAAGGTGGTAGTTTAATAGTGATGTGTTTTGTGTGTCAAGTTGACAAGGGGTCAATTGTGCTAGTTAGCTTGAATATCAACTTAAAACACCTGGGTTGAGGGAGCTTCAACTGGGGAATTGGACTGGCCTGTGGCCACATCTGTGGAGTATTGTCTTGATCCTTGAGTGATGTGGGAAGGCCCAGCCCACTATGGGTGGTGCCACCCTTGGGTAGGTTGTTGCGTACAGTGTAAGAAAGCAGGCTGGGCATGGGCCAGAGAAGCAAGCCAGTAAGAAGCATTCTTCCATGGTCTGTGCCCTAGCTCCTGCCCCCACATTCCTGCCCTGAGTTCCTGCCTTGGGTTCCCTGAGTGATGAACTGTGACCCAGAAGATGTGAGCAGAATAATTCCTTTCCTCCCTAAGTTGGTGTCGGTCAGAGTGTTTTGTCACAGCAATGGAAGAGAAACTAGAACAGTCTGATATTCTTTTTTCTGCTTCATCCATTGTGCTTCTGAGGCTTTTTCCCATCCTTTCCTTCTGATTGGATGAATGTTCAATTTTCTTTTTCATTTCATCCTGTGATTTCTTCAGTATTTCCTGTTCCTTTTGGAGCTTTTCATTCTCTTCTTGTAGCTCCTTGCTACGCTGGTCAGTTTCTTTTTTCCTTTCAGCTTGAGATCTGTGTTTCCACTTACTTCCAGAGTTCATCATTCTCTCCCTCTAGTTCTTTTCAGAGTTTGTATTTCTCTCTCTCTAGTTATTTCTGGAGTTTATCATTCTTTCCTTCTAGTTCCTTCATGACTTTTTCATTTCCTTAGTTCTCTGATTTGTTCTTTATATTCTTTGATTTCTCTGAATGTGTCTACAATTGTTCTTCTAAGGTCAGTGTTTCAATTTCCTTCCAGGGAGATCTCTTTGTCTGGATCTTCTTTTTTATTGTTATTAAACTTTTTCCATAAATCATACATCATTTCTCAATTGAATCTAGAGTTTCTTCCCTTTCCATGCCCTCCACCCCACCCGAGTCCATGCATTCTGCCATACAGGTCTTGCATCTTTTTCTGCGTCTTTCCAGAGTTTTATTTTTCAGTTCTTTAGTTGTTGTTCTCTCCAACTTGTATTGCTACAGTATATACATGTATACATAGTTATAGACACACACACACACACACACACACACATATCACTTGGAGGACTGTTTTTTTTTTGTTTTTTTTTCCTAAAAGATGTCATGTTTTCCTTAAGGAAGTGCTTGAAGGTTCCTCCTTGGCAATCCAGAGCAACCATCAATCCTAAACTTTTGCTCCACATTGGGCTCATCAGAATATAGACTGCAATTGTTGTCCAGATCTTCTACAGGACTGATAGAGTTTGGTGGGGATTTATTATGAGCTTTTCCCATATTGTTGGTTTTCCATTGTGTCTTTGGCATGTGGCTTTGTGGGGGGGGTGTTTTTTTTGTTTGGATTCTGGTGCTGATCTCAAATGTTAATATGGAGGACTGGTTGGTCACTCTGCTTCCTCAGCGTTGGCTGTGCAGCCTAGAATCACTGGCTGGCACTGCACCTTGTGCCTTGCACCTTGTGCCTTGTGAATCCAAACCAGAACACCAGCAGCTTACACTACAGTACCAGTAGCTTGAATGCACAGCAGTGGGGGGGTGGGAGGGAGTGCGGGAGGGAGTTACTCCTTTGGCCTGAGCACTGGTACTTCATCTGGCCTGCCCTGTCAAGTATCCAGGCCTCATGCCTGCCTCTCTATCTGCCCACACTGTTCTTCTCTCTGCTCCGCGAGGTGGGGGTCGAGTCCCTTGCCTGGCAGCAAGACTGAGCACCAGTATTTCACCTGGCCTTCAATAGTTTTTTTGATCCTAGCTAGTCTTATTGGAGTGAGATGATATCTGAGAGTGGTTTTAATTTGTATTTCCTTAGTTATTAACAATGTTGAACACTTTTTAAGATATTTCTCAGCCATCTTTACTTTCTCACTGGTGAAGTGTTTGTTCAGCTCTTTATGCCATCTTTTAAGTAAGTCATTTGTTTTCTTACTTCTTTGTTTTTGAGTAGTTTATATATTCTGGAAGTTAATGTTCTGTTAGATGTATCAGTGGTAAAGGTTTCCTCCCACACTGTGGGTTTTCTCTTCGCTTCCCTGATTGTTTCTTTTGCTATACAGAAGCTTTTGTGTTTAATGAGTTCCCACTTGTCAACTGTTGACCATATTCCCTGTATAGCTGCTGTCTGATGTAGAAAGTCTTTACATCCTAAATCATGGGTTTTATATGAGTAATAAACTGTGCCATCATTGCCTAGAAGTTGATGATGTACACAGGCTAGATTCTCCTACATAGGTTTATTGTCCTGAGGAGATACTCTCCCACCTAACACCACTAACTTCTCTTCCACAGAAGCAGATCCCTAAGACGTAGATAGCAATTTCCCTTACCTCAAGAAGGAAGCTTCTTGCACTTTTAAGATATTTAGCATACTCTTTTTAGCAATTATAGTCTGTAATCACTCACCTGGGACTGAGCATATGAGAGATTGAACTGTCATTTGTCTTTCTAGATTAAAAGCAAATAAGCATCTTGCCTGAAGTGATCACTCAGGAAATGAGGACTGAGGTGAAATCAAAGTACTTGCTTCTGTAGGGTCTATGTGTGTTACTTTGATCTGGACTCTACCTCCCTCTCTTGTTCCATCATTAGCAATTCCCAAATTTCTGGAAAGTCATGTTTTAGTACATCTCCTTATTACTTGCCACAAAAATGCAGAAAAATCAAAGATTTGAAAAAGATAATTTTGTTCTTTCTCTTTTGTCTTTATGTGGCTTTTTACATATAAGCTCAAAATTGCTTGAATAGGAAGAATAATAAAAATTTTTAAACACTTTTGTGCTTTAGTTTTACAAATCTCAGGTTCATCTTACTTATCCCTTCCCCAGATTCTAAATCTGAAGCAATCATTCAAAAATGTTGGCCATCTGTGGAGACGTACATTTAATCCAAGCACTTAAGAGACAGAGGATGCAGATCTCTATGAGAATGAGGTCTGCTTGGTCCACTTAGTGAGTTCCAGGTCAGCTGGCTCTACAGGAAACTGTCTTAAGAAATCAAAACAAATAAAAGTATTGTATATCTTGTATACTAACATAGTTTTCAGTTGTTGAAAGAACAAATAAAATCTGGGCTGGAGAGATGGCCTAGCAGTTAGGAGCGCCGACTGCTCTTGCAGAGGACATGGGTTCGATCCCCAGCACCCACATGGTGGCTGAGAACCGTCTGTAACTCCAATTCCAGGAGAACTCCAGTTCCAGGGAAATCTGATGCCCTCTTCTGATCTCCACAGCATTGCACGACACGGATGTACAAACCTAAATGATGACAGTACATTCATACACATAAATAAATAAAATACAATAAAAATTTTTTTAAAAAGACCAAATAAAATCTATAGATGATAACATGGATAATTTATAAGATTCATTATTAACTAAAACTGAAACCTGAAATTATGTATAAAACTGTAATTTGTATATATATATATATATATATATATATATATCTCAACATTTGAACTGAGTCAGTGCAAGAACCTGTTAATCACTCACTTTTGTGTAACACTTGAAAACTTCATGAAGTGGCTAAAATCATTTCAACCAAAAATTTAAACTAATTCAAAACTTCTCAAAAGATAACTGTGTAGGCAATGTGCATTAAATTATTCATCATTTACTCGGTCAAGAAATACTTTTTAAGCTGCTATAATCCTCTATAATGTGTCAACAGTTACACTTGAGATTTTCTGGGTAAGAAGGGAGCCAGTGAGCACCCAGGGAAAAACAAAGTAAGAGCATGCTATGGACATTTCTGAAAAGCAAAAGTGCGGGTACTCATCTGGCTGAGGTACATTCCTTTCCCATGGACATGGTCTTAATTGGAGGGATTAATTGACCTGGTAGGCAAGAAGTGCTTTATCCTAGGGAACCTCCTTAATCATTAGTATTTACCTGGGGGGTCAATTCACAAGAACAAATCTGCGATTGTGGAGTCAGGGCTGTCAGAGTCAGAGAAGTGAAGGAGCATTGCAAAATGTGAATGTCTGCATGAAGTGACCAAGTCGTAAAGCTAAGCCATCTAGCCATATGGGAAAAAAATCATTTGGGATTGTACCTTCTATATTTTATCCTTTCTCTTCAGACTTCAACACCTTATTATGGCAGTGTTTTAGCCACTTTCTGTTGAAAATAACTGTAAAACTATACCTATTAGTATGCATATCAGCACCTTAAAAGTAAGCTTTTAGAAAATCATTCTCAAGAAAACTGAGAATTAAAGTTGGACAAATAATATGTAAAAAATTACACTTATTAAATTGTTAACACATTGCTACAGTCTTACAATAAGTAGAACATCTAAAATAGTTATTATGCATTGTTTTCAAGTACAATAAGATTTTACTTCATAAAATATCATCAGGAAGACCAAAGAGCTAGGTATGACATGATGTTTCACTTGATAAAGTGCTTATGCTACAAGCAGGAGGACCTGAATTTTATCCCCAGAACTCAAAAATGGCTCAGCATAGTGGCATGTACTTCCAGTCCCAGAGATAGGAGGCTGAGGCAGGTGGATTCCCAGGGCCTCCTGGCCTTTCAGCCTAGCCTCCTTGGTGAACTTCAGGCCAATGAGAGACCCTGTCTCAAAATAAAACAAGACACACAGCATCCAAGGAACAACTGTGGCTGTTCTCTGGCTTCCACACACATACACATGCAGCTACAGATATATTTAGAAACAGACATATAGTCAAGAAAGGAATAATGGCCTGTTAGCATTTAATATATGCAGTCCCTGCATCTTCACAAGGACATGTTAGGTTAGAATGTCACATTCGCTCTGCATCCTATCTCCCTATAGGATATAAGAACTCTGTTGTTAGAGATTTTTAATTCTATCTCTATCAGATTTCCAACTGAATTATTTTTTAAAATATTATATTGTTTTTATTGTAGGCATATGAGTGTACTGCCTGAATGTATGTAAGTGTACCCTTGGCATGAAATGCCTGCAGAGATCAGAACAGGGTGTCATATGCCATGGAATTGGAGTTATGGATGGCTGATAGCTGTCATGTGGGCGCTGGGAATCAAACCTGGTCCTCTGCAAGAGCAACCAGTGTTCTTGACTGATGAGCCATCTCTCCAGCCTGAATTATTTTTTTTAATTTTATTTATTTCTGTATGGGTATCAATGTACTGTCTGTATGCAGGTCTGTGCACCCGTGTCGTGCAATGCTGCGGAGGTCAGAAGAGGGTCTCGGATTCCCCTGGAACTGGAGTTCTCCTGGAATTGGAGTTTCAGACGGTTCTCGGCCGCCATGTGGGTGCTGGGGATTGAACCCGGGTCCTCTGTAAGAGCGGTTGGCGCTCTTAACCGCTAAAGGATTGTCCATCTATCAGCCCCTGAATATGTTTTTTTAAACCACATCTTCACTCTTTTTTTTTTTTTTTCTGTTACTTTTTTTTTTTTTAGACAGAGTCTCCCTATATCTGGCCTGGTCTCCCCCAGCTGGCCTGGACTCACTCTGTAGAACCAGGCTGGCCTTGAACTCAGAGATCTGCTGCCTTGCCTCCCAAAGTGCTAGGAATTAAGGCACCCCTCTTTATCCCTGAACTTTAATCCAAAATATATCTTTTTATATTCTGTCTTCTGGCTAGTCAATCGCTGTAAATATTCAGTTCTATAAAATTACAAAGATAGAAATAAAATTTTGTCACTGAACATCAGACCCATCTTACCTTCATATTATTTTATCTATATCATTACTTTAAAACAACAGGGTGGGTGTTGCCACTGTGAGACATGAGTGTGCAGAGCTTAGATAGGGAACTCCCAGGACCACCTGAAGCAAACAGAGTACCATGGCATGGGCTAAATAAGGCATATACCCCCCCCCCCCAAACTGGAACTCAGCTGAGGGATGTCCAAAGGTAGATTTTTTTGAGAGAAACCTTCAGCAACAGAAAGGGAAAGAGTGAGTATTAGACCTCAATATATAAACAAAATGATAGCACTGAAACCTAGACACAACATCAACACTTCCTATACCAAACAAAGAGATAAAAAAAAGATGTCTGACAGGAACAAGCAAAAGCAAAATAAGCCTTCAACACCTTGAAGAGGCATTTATGATTCACATTGGAATACAGGCAAAAAGGGAAACCCCACATGCCAGGGACAGCGATGAAGGGACAACAGGGGAGAAAAGGTGCAGGATAATTCCCACTATCAGCACCCTGTGGGTACGAATTCCTCCACAGTGGAGAATAGATCCCCTGCGGGATGGCCCAGGACACCACAATCTTGGAGGAACAATTGCAGAAATAGTAAAAAGAATCAAAGACTATAAAGACAAGTCAGAGAACCTAAAGAGAGAGAATGAAAAACAAGAAAGGACGTAGAGCGAAGTGGACAACACTGCAAGAAGGGAAACCACCAGCAAAAGCATAAGGGAGCTACACTGAGAGAATTAAGAAGCTCCAAAAGGTGGAGGGAAATACTAAACAAAATCACAGGATGGAAATGAAAAAGGAAATAGAACACACTCATCCAATCAAGAGGAAAGGAATGGCAAAAAGCCTCAGAAAATACGAATGGAGAAGAAGAACAAGAAATATCAAACCGGTTATTAAAGCACAGAACAATCTTAAAAATCTCAAATAAAAGATTATAAAAAAATTTAAAATACACAAGTGGAACAACCAAGAAATAAGGGACACTATGAAAGATCAAAAACCTCACATCTAGGAAAGAGGAAGAGAGAGAATCTCAAAGAGAATGGTATTGATCAACATCTTCAACAGAATAATAGATGAAAAATTTGAGGCGCCAAACATCAAAAAACGCCAACCTACTACAACATACCAGAGAACGACCCATAGAACACTAAACACGACAAGATCACAGGAAAGAGAAACCTATCGCATACCATATTCATAGTCAAAACACTAACGCCAAAACAAAGACAATTCTGAAAGCCACAAGAGAAAAAACACAAGTTACATAAAGGGGGAAGCCCATCCCAGAATTAGAATCAAACTGACTTATTAGATACAGAACCATGAAAGCAGGACTATAAATGCCAACCCAGGTTACTGCACCAATAGCCAGCAAAAATGTCAATTATACGTGAAGGAGAGAGAAATCTTCTATGACATAAAAGATGAGAAACATGTCACAGAACCAAACCTTTTCAGAGAATACTTGGACCAATTCAAAGAACAGAAGAGCAACTATCCCCAAGCACCAGAGAAGAGACAATAATAAAAAAAAAACATACTGCAGATAGTAGAAACCGAGAACTAAAAATGCAATGGATAAGTGTGTAAAGGAAATGACAGGGCAAATCATTCAATTATACGACTTTAAATAATTAAGTCAAAGAACAAACCAAACATACAAAAAACCAAATAGACTGGGGAGAATTGGAGGTAGGACAAACCTATCTATATGCCTGTCTGCAAGAAAGTCCAATCTCATACTCTCACCGGAATAAGGTCAACCAGAACTGTAAGTAAAGGGTATGAGGAAAAAAATAGTCAAGCACTAATAGGTATCCAAGAGAAAAGCAGGTGTTGCGATTATAAATATCAGAACAAAATAAAGACTTCAAGCTAAAAAGAAATCAGCAGAAGACAAGAGGGACCATTACCAGTCTTATTTATCAACAGGAACGAATTGACCATGAATATATTGCAATCATGAATATCAGTATGCATCAAATTCCGAAGTACAAACCCAAACCACTATTATAAAGAATTCTCCAAGACCTTCCAAGGCACTAGAATTCCTGAGCACGACTAATAGTAGGGACTTCAATAACCCACTAAATCCTCTGGACAGATTGACCAGATGAAAGAATAAACAGACATCTTAAACTGAAATGAAATGTACCCAGCATTGACCTCGGATGGACATCTACTGAATATTACACCAACATACCAGAGAATACACTTCTACTCAGCTTACTCGCCACAGACACATTCTCCAAAATCGACACAAGTATCTGTGGACATGACCACTTGACAGAAAAAAGATATCTCAACAGATACAAAAATGTTTGAATATAATTTATATTGTCATTCTTCATTCTTTCAGACCACAGTGCGATAAATCTCAATATCAACACCTGAGAGATAAGCCCTACTGCCTACAAAGAACACATGGAGACTAAACACACCCCAGAATAATGAATAAGGGTACAATGGAACGAAATAACAAGACAATAAAAGCATGTCCTGGAATTGAATGACAATGAATTAAATACCAGCACATACAAAACCTCAGTGGGATACCTTTAAAAGCTAGTCCCTAAGAAGGCGAAGTTTATACCCCTACGTGCCAACATCAAAAAAAATAGAAAGACCTTACAAGTTGAACGGAATCTAACACTATCCACACACACCCTTTCAAAAAACCACTTGAGAGAACACAACAGATGAAACCATAAACGCAGCAGTACCAGATAGAACTAAATAAAAATCAGAGCCAGAAAATCATGAGATAAGAAACCAAAGACAAAATACACAAATCAAGATGGAAAAACAATGTGCAATACGCAGATGGTTATTTGAAGGAATAAACAAGATAGACCAGCATTAACCTCTCTAGCCCAGTTATAACCTTCAAAAGAAAGGAAAGAGCAACCTCCAAATCAATAAGAACTTGTGATGATAGAGGAACCATCCAACAGACAATGAAGGAAGATCCATGACAATCATTTGGGAAAACTTCAACAACCCTAAAAACTCCTAATTGTTTAAAAACCTAGAAGAAATGGATGAATATCGAGACAAATACAGGGAATCACCAAAGCTTAACCAGGAGAGATTGACAGCTTAAAAAACTCATAATATATGGACGAGAATTAAATTGAAGGTATAGTAAGAAACCTCCCAACTAAAAAAACAGCCCAGGCCCAAATGCCTTTCTCTGCAGAATTCTATAAAATAATTCAAAAAAACTTACAACCGTTCATTACACAAATGTTTAAACAAGAGGTTCAATTTGCAATAGGAACTCCCACCCCAAATCCCTTCTTATTACGAAGCTAGTATTTACGCTAGAAGTACCCAGAACCAAGTGGTCAAAAGAAATAGCAACCAAAAAGGAGAACTATAGGACCCTTACGCACCATTCAATTAATGGAACAAGAAGCACAAAGTTCTCAGACAAAATACTGCAAATCAGCATAGCAGACCATCACATTCGAGAAAAGAATATTGCCATAAATGACCGAAGATTGATTCAATACCAGAGAATACAATACAGGAAGAGTATTCAACATGAGTGACAAAACAAGTAAATATGTATTCAATCAAACACATAATGGACATAAGAAACCAACACCATAACTAATGATGCAGAAAAAGCCTTATTGACAAAATCCCAGTATCCTAAAGTGTCATAAGGGAAACTTTAGGTTTGGAGGGATGATTCGCTCATGTAATCAAAGCCCTATACAGGAAAACCACAGCCAAAATCATCCTAAAACGGGAAATGACAGAAACATTCACCTTAAGGTCACAGGATGAAATGGCCAAGGCTGCCCCCACTGCTCACACGACTCCTCTTTCATATAGTGTCTTCAAACACTGTAGCTAGGAGGCAGACAAAGTCAGAAGATTTAAGAGAGTTAAATAATTAGCAAAGACAGAGCTAAGCTATACCTTTATAGCCCAAGTGGATCAAGCATCTTTTTTGTAAAATAGTAATTTTATTGACTTCGTTGTGGTGCATCTTTATCGTACATCATATTATCTCAAATTCAGATCAGGCATAATTCCCTCTTCCCCCCCCGCCCCACCCTTCCACATCATCCCACCCCATCCCAGATGCATGTATTCTGCCATGACTGTCCTACATATCTCTCTCAGTTTTTTTTTCAATTTTAAGCCACATAAGGTGATTCACATGAGTAATAAGCCAACTACCTGCGTATACGCAAAACCAATTTATACTACGAGCACTTTTGTGCCCAAACACCCACAGTCCCACATTCCGCTGGGGTGGCGGGTTGTTTGTTCAATTCAAGTTGATCAAATGAGTGTCCAGACGAACTACAGCTCCGCTGTAGTTTCAACCGCGCTTACTCCATAATCGCAGCCTTTACATTCTATAATGCCCCTCTTCACAGATTGTTCCCTAGGCCTCTAGAAAAGGGGACATCAGCGTGAATGATTGAAGCTAAAGACATGTCTCTCTCTTCATGGAGCGCTTGACTGGATCTCGGTTAATTCTGGGCTGTTTATCTTTATGAGGTCCTGACAGGGTTTGTGTATCATGGAGAACACTTTTCGTACCTTACTAATGTATATGCACAAAGCAAATCTAGAGTGATATGCGTATTTAGCCAGCACTATGTTATCAGCGGTCGCGTCTACTTTGCATTAGACTACATTATGTTGGCAAGATTATGTTATTCATGATTATCTCAACCACTTTTTCCCTACTGATAATATGAACATGGGACTTACGTGGCTTATATCCTAAACCTGTACGAAGGATAGTATTGGCCATTGTGCGCATCAGCCATCTGGGTATTCCTCCAAGCGAGAGAGCTCAATAGCTCCAATTTAGATTTGCGGATGATTCATTCAGGGTCACATGGCCTGCTCTGACTTGCAGCAGTCATTCACTCCCAGGCACACGGTGAGAGTTACTGCTGGTGCTCGAAGTTGGTGGAGTCTTGCTTGACTCAGAGGAGACCCGTAATTTGTCTTTAATATTGCTTACGTGGCCTTCTGGTAACACTCTTCATTCCAGAGCCATCGTGTATCACTTGCTATGAGCGCCATTCAATACCATCCCCCATCGTTACGTCAGGTCTTCCGGCAACTAAGAGTCTTATCTGCCCTCTCCTCCTAGACGTCATACACGTTAAGGGAGGCCAAGGAGCCCTTACCTTTCGTGGCGGCCCTTCGGATCCCCTGCCAACAACCCTGGTAGATTAACAACCCATTTGCTGAATGTCCAGTTAGTCATGCCTGCATTAAATATACTTTCCCTAAGTCGCCATACGCCACAAGGACATCTAAAAGTATCTATACTAACTTTGAGGTTCTCAACAGAGATTATCAACTGATCCTTCTTCACTACGTTCTTCACTCTCTATTCTAGCGTGCAATTAAAGGAAGGACATTATTTCATCCGGGGTTTCTATGAAGAGCATAACTTAACCTATCTATACATTAGCTTGTTCCATAAAGTGAGAACGAGCGTCATTCAATCGTCATAATTTGTCTCGCTTGCTTTCATCCGGTCGGCGCACGGGGGTAAGAGCAAGAAAGCCTCAATATCAAAAAACCTTTGTTGTTTACTAGGCAGGGTATCTCATAGTTCATTTAGGTACTCATTTAATTCGGATGAAATCTGTGCCTTGCATTACACCCTATATGTCAATGTATTAGTATACAAACTGCTATCTGAGACTTTCATGGGTTATAGATAAAAATGGGAGGGGGGATACAGACAGTACATTGAAATCCTTTTAGAGCCTAAGAATCAAAACCTTCAAAATTCAAATCCTTCAACACGTAACAGTACCGGCGCCAAAAGAAATCTTATGTTTGTTCTCAGGAAACAAGGACAATAATTGTCAACGCAACTTAAAAAAACGGCTAGAAACGTAAAGAGATTAACATGATTGCCATTGAGTAGGGATGTACACAAAGTGGCCAATCGAAAAGGTTGACCCTCGTCTCGACATTGAAACAACGGAACGAAAAGCACTCAGAGTTGCCACTAAACAGTCCGAACCCTTCTGGGTGGATCTTCCTAACTATAGTACGAACTATAGAAATGGCATATTTAGAGTTGTTACATAAGGCAGGACGCTAAAGAACGCTCCACCAGAAAAGCTCTCTCAGAAATCCGATTGATTTCAGTTAAGTTGCAGGATACAAATTACATCACGAATCAGTAGCTTTTTTATCATCCTATATTCAACAAAGCATCTGAAGAAGGAAATAACGAGGACGACCTTTCCCCATCTCACCAACTAGCCTCATAAAACAATACAGACACTTTACGGACAAACCTAAAACCAAAAATATACACCAAAGCACCTCCTAACAAAAAAAAAAAAAAAAAAAAATTACCCTGACAAAAAGAAATTGAAAGATTAGACATTGCAAATAGATGGAAATACGTCCAGGCTCTATTGCTTCTGTTAGGTAAAATTAATATGTAAAAAATCCATTTTACCCAAAATAATATACAGATCAACACAATCCAAATCAAAAATCCCCGTGAATTTCTTCACAAACTTGAAAAAAAAAAAAAAAAAAAAAAAAAAAAAAAAAAAAAAAAGTTACTTAATTTAATATGGAAAAAGAGAAATTTACTGAATTAGCCAAAGCAAACCCTCGACAAAGAAAGAGCAATAAAACGCTTCTACGTATCATCAAAAGAAACAATCAACGGACGTGAAGAGTAAACCCACAGAATTGGAGGAAACATACTCTCTGGATAACCTCTCGACAAATGCTCTTGATAGTTCCCAATGATATAGCCAAGACTACTCAAGAAACAAGAAGGAAGAAACAATTTGAATCACTCCAAAAGAGGAGTATCTAGAACTTGCAACAGAGACACCTTCTCAAGTGAGGATAATTAAAGAGTGGCCTGTTCAAACTCGCTGAATTAAATAAGGCAATGCATTGGTTGAAAACACTTTTAAAGATATCAATCTCACCAATAAAACTAGGCTAGATCAAGAGGTGTGGTGGGACACAGGGAACACTCATCCACTGCCTGGTGGGAATGTAAACTTGGACAGCCACTGTGGAAAACAGTGCAGGGAACCCTTGGAAGACTCAAAATGAGTGTACTACTCTTGATCTCATGTCATACCCAGCTCTCCTGGGTACTTCATACTACACATATATACATGCTTAGATACGACCGAGATTTATTTCCTGCACAGGCGCCATGCTTTAATCTGGCAGCTCTGTTCAAATATTAGCACAAGCTGGAACCAACATAGTTCCCCGCAATCTGACTGAGTGGTATAGAGAAATGGTGGCACGTCTAGCGCTGATGGAGTTTCTATGCAAACCGTATAAAAATAAAAAATAATAAATTATGAATAAATAAATTATGAATAATCAAATATAAATAAAGATGGCATCATGAAACTATTTTGCAGCTAAATGGAGGCATCTAGATAGATCACTATTAGGTGACACGCAATACCCAGATCCCAGATCAACACAACTCGAGGAACCTGATATCCTCATCTCTGGATTCCTTACGGCACAAGTTACACCCTTAGTTATAGTATTGTCTTGTGCAGGGCACCTTCCGTGGCCTTTCTCTAAAGTAATTTGGGTAGTCGATTGTCATATTGGAAAGAAACAACACAACAACGAAAATAATCTGCATTTCGAAGAACATGACTGGAAACGATTGCTGACTTCTGTCAACATCAGATCCACTTCCACATCCAGAGATCTGTTTGAGCAAACAGACTGCAGCAAAAGATGAAAACATGTTTGGAAGAAATGCCCTTGAATTCCTTCTGGTGGGCGAATGGGGGTTAGGTGTGGGCGATCAGTTGGCGCATCCTAGATTTGCCTTAGTAACATAATCTTCCGCCTAAAAAAATATATATAGATTTGAAAAATAACAATAAGTAAATAAATTTAAAAATATATTAAATAAAATTGGTCCAGAAATCGTCAGTATAAAACATAGGAGCATCCAAAACATTTTCTTCAAAAAATGGGGCTGGAATATTGCTCATTAGTTAACATGCACTGCTGCACTTCCATGATTGGAAGTTCAATCAATCCCACATGGAACGGCTAAAACCAGTCTCCAACTCCAAGAGTAACCCAGTGCCCTCATTCTGAAAGTCTCTTAGGCACAGCTGCAAAACAGGGTTGCAGCTTACCCATATGGTGCACTTTACAGACACATTGGACGGCAGAATACACTCATGATACATGATAAAAATTCAAATTATTAATAATGGTAAAAACCAAATAAAATAATTTAAAATAATGAAAAATAAAAACAGGTGGTCAGAACTGAGAAGGAAGGCAGGTTGGAGACTCTCGTGTCGAGACCTCAAAGGGACCTGGTGCCTCCCATTAGTGAGGTCCAGGCCAGCTAAAGCATATCTAAGGAGACCCCTGTCGCCTCAAAAAGACAAAAAGTTATAAATACATTGATTAATTAAGTTATTTAAAAGCAACAGGGTGTTTTCTTCTACGTTGATACAGTTCTTGGAGAATTAGCCTTTTTTCTTTTCTAAAATCAAAATCATCAGCCATGATGATGTTGCGAGATTGAGAACTATCGAATTCATGTCTATAGAACAAATAATATTTATTTTGCATGTTTGTGTCTTGTCCTTGGCGGATCTCCAGTATTTTCCTGTTATTGTTATTTTAACAACTGGACTTTTGAATTTCACAAGTGACTCTCATTCTTTCTTATACATGACAACTTTTCTATAATGATCTAAATCAATTTACAAGTCACTAAGAGGGCTTCTAGGACATATAATATTTGCAAAAAGAGACTGATATAGTAGCAATGCTCCAGCAAACTAGGAAAGCTGTTTACTAACTGGACTGTCATAGAAATAGAAACTTAGATTACTTCTTATTATTAATCAGTCTCTCTTAAACTTTTCAGTAAGATGTGTTTTAATATAAAGAAATATGGAAATCTGAATGTCAAAAAATGAGATAAATGCTGTTAAACACAAGCAGGAATGGCCAGATTTGTATTAAACACATGCTTATGCCTTCTCCTTATTGTAAAAAATAAGATGCCAAGGCAACATTATAGCTAATTTTAAATGTGACTGCTCTTCTCACCAGACTCTATTAAGTTACTGCATTATTACCAGAGCCAGTGATTTGTTTCTCTGCCCTCTCTGTACTCCCTGTGTTGGAGATAAGAGCTGGCAGCCTCTCCCCATGAGATCTTGCATTCCACAATTACTGTTAGGGCTCCTTTAGAATTGCTCTCAGCAAAGTTTCACTCAAGTTTTGTGTGGGAATAAAAACTCAGCTGCCTGCATGAGAGACTGTAAGAGTAGTGCACACTCTTATGTGAATAATTCTTAAGAAACCACTTGTCTTTTGTTCTCTGGGCTTTTCTCATGAATGATTTTAGTGATTTTACTTGGTTGGCATAATAATTTGTAACAGAATCTGAGTATCTTTTATGTTTGATTTTCATTTTTCCATTTTATGTTTTTTAAGTAAATATGATAATATGCATAATAGTAAAAAATAAGTTCAAGATCAAGGTGCAATGTTCTAGTTTGCATTCTGTGCTGTGATAAACACCATTACCAAAAACAATGTAGGGAAGGGAAGAGTTTACATGACTTACAGGTTACAATCTATCATCCAGGGAACCCAGGGCAGGAACTGAAGCAAAGACCGTGGAAGAATGCTGCTTACTGGCTTATATTGCTTGGCTTGATCAGATGCTTTCCTTATACAACCAAGACCCAGTTGTTCACTCAGAGTGGGGGTGAGCTCACCTACATCAACTAGCAATCAAACAAACAACCCATAGACTTGCCCACAGGTCAGTATGATGGAGGACACTCCTCAGGCAAGGTTCCCTCTTCCTAGGTTTCTCTAGTTGCTGTCAAGCTGGTCAAAGCTAAGCAACACAAGTGACTCATTGTCAAATTGACAGACAGACAGACAGACACACACACACACACACACACACACACACATCAATATCTCAATATAAAAAGTCCCAAAGTCTTTAATAAGTTTCACATGTAAAACTTCAATGTCTTTTTAAAAATCCAAAATTTTTCAACTGTGGAGCCCTGAAAATAAAAATATAAGTTATATATTTATCATTACAAAAGGGAAGCTACCTCCAATATACTTGGATCTCCACTGAAACTGAAACTGTGCCAGTGGCCTCTCCTGGCCTCTCATAGTACCTCACCTCAGCTTTTCTCCATGACAGCTTCAATACCACAGCCTTCATATCATCAAAACCAGTATCTTACAGGAAACTCTGACACATTGCCAAGCTTAGCTTCCAGCTTGAGGTGCAGCCTTGGCAGCCTCTGGACCACAGCTTCTGTGTGTGACTCTGAGGAAATACTTCCCAGAAGAGTCCACCTCAATGATGCCTGTCTCTTATAAATCACAGCTGATTTTTCAGTCCCAGATAATCAGCATCAATTGTCCCAGCAAAACAGAGGCTTCACTTCACTGTTGCTAGTCTCTTGTGACCCACAGCTGATTCTCAAGCCTCAGTTGATTACAAACCATAGTTTCTTAATGTAAAATATCACTAAAATTGTTCTGAAAGAATCACTGAGCGACTGTCAAATTTCCCTGTGAAACGTCATAACCCAGATATCCACTGTCCACATTTCTTTCAGCATTCTTTTCTCGAAAGCTCCCATAGAATAGATGGTTAACCTCTATGTAGTCACTGGCTTTTATAACCCCAAATTTCCAAAATCCTTCCAAAATCCTCCCAAAATCCAGGAGTGTCACATCAATACTCTTGAGACAAGTTTCCTTTCTAGCTTGCTTTCTGTTGATGTGATAAAACCTATGATAAAAGTAACGTGGGGAAACAGAGAGTTTATTTGGCTTACTGATTGAAGTCCATCCTCCAGAGAAGCCTGAACAGGAGCCCATAGTGGGAAATGAATCAAAGACCATGGAGAAATGCTGATTACTGGCTTTCTTTCCCTGGCTTAGTCAGCCATTTTTCTTATATAACTATAAGAAAACTGACTTAGGATGGCACTAACCACAGTGGGCTTGGCCTTTCTGCATCAATGAATAACAGTAAATACTCCACAGACATGTCCTCAGCCCAGTCTGATGGAGTCAATTCTCCAAATGAAATTTCTTCTTCCCAGGTGATTCATTTGTGTGAAGTCAGCATGTGTATTATAATCAACATGCCCCTCATGCTCCCACCAATACTACAAAACTGTCCCTTACCCTGAAATAAACACTGTTTTGAAGAATAATCCCAGTGTACATTTATAAGCACTCAGAGATTCTTATTTGTCACTTTCAATGCAGTAGACAACTGAGATATCTGGGTGTTTCTCTTAAGTAAAATTAAGTGAATAAAGTTAAGATCTGAGCAGAACCTGCTTATGTTTAGCCTATGAATTTAGAATATTTCTTTTTTAGAAATTATTGTTTTTAATGTGTCTTTTAAAATTCTAAACTGATATTGCCAAATAAGAAATTTGAGTTAAATTTGAGTGCTTTATTTTATCATTTCCTGTTTCATTTCTTCTGAAAATAAAACTGAGCTATGTCTGATCTTTTCATTTGATCTCACTAGGAGATTAGACATTTACATGACCTAAGTAGCTAATCCATAGCTATCCTATGATACTTTATATCATCAAAGATACTTTCAATTTACTTTATTTTTTTAATTTATTATTATTAAACTATTTCCATACATCATACATCATTTCTCAATCAAATCCAGAGTCAATTTACTTTTTTAAATTGGTCACTGTCCCAGAGGAATTTCCTCTCTGGGTGGGAAGTGCCCACAGCCTAGCAACTCTACCCTGCCTCTGTTGTTTCCTGGTTTCCCTGGTAATTAAGGCAACACAAGTAGAGAATTCTTCGATTTCAGATTAGAACAGAATTTATTAAGATTGGTTACAAAGTAGTGGCTGGGAAGCAAACACTCACTCCAGCTCCAGCTGTGCCTGGGTGCCCAGATCAACATGACCACCCCACATTCCAGTGAAGTCTTGTGCCCTCTGCCTGAGCTGGTATGTGGTGAGAGAGAGTCCAGTCTCATGTGGTGGGCCTTTTATATGTCTCCCCCACTCCCAAAGTCCCAGAATTTCCAACATCCCATGTATTTTCTGTGGGAATGCCAGTGTCTCACAAATATCAGCACTTGCTTCACAACTGGGCTGCAAACTTAACCTCTCCCATTAAGTACTCAGCTACTCTGGGTGATGAGCCCATTTCAAAGAAGAAATAATTTATACCACACTCCACTGCCCCTTATTTTCCTCTTACAAACTGGACGTGCCAACTTCATCCTGGAGAATCCCTGGGACTCAACAAGGTGGGAGATAGAGGTCTTTGAAGTGACACATCAAATTCTCAGGTCTGTCCACATTCAGTCTTCAATGGGCCATTAGCTCATTCTAGAGTCTCTCTTTTAGCTCTACTAAATAAAACACAAATAGCCAGAAACACAGACATCTAAATAAACGTTAACTATTATATCCAGTTACTTTATGAGCACAAGCATAAATGCTGGAATGATGTCTTAATCCTGGCATGACAGCTTTTGAATGGGGCCTTTAAAGTTTTCCACCACTAGGGGCACTATGCTTGCAGTATCAGTCATGCATCCTACCCTACAAAGGAGCAGACCATATATCCAATTTGACTTTTTTTCCGGGTGAACACACTTCTTGGAGATTGTAGCATGGTGAGGTCCACAGAGCTTCGGATAGCATTTTTTATCCAATGATTTTCATAGTGCTCTTCAGCATTGTGAAGGTCAGCTGTCCATTTGCAGTGCAAGGTCTCAACATAATTTTCTTCCTTTCTTGCACTGACGTCCCATAGTTTCTTCAGCAATAAGGTCTTATTTTCCATTTTTTTGTGTGTGTGCACCCAAGGTCATAGGCAAAAATGGCTTTTGTTTGGGGGGCTTTTAGAGCCTCCCCACCCCAACAGCTCCTAGCAGGGTAGTCTATGCCTGGTACTGAAGCCTTTATCTACTATGTCTTATTTAGCCATAAATCTCCCAAAGGTTCCACAGTTATCCCTGGTCCTGGTACCCCTCCTTACTGAAATTAGTTTTTATTTTTATTCCTTTAATTATATGGGGTATGTATCCAACTGATCTCACATCTGTAAAACCCTCAGACATTAACATTAGGTATTAAATTAAACATAAACAAGGTTCAACATAGCATGGGGATATTTTATATCTATTTTTGACAATTGTCTCAAAAGATCCATGCTGGGTACAACAGCACAAATGATAGGCATTAATTTGGTTAGTTTTTCAGTCCCTGTAGTCATCTTCTCAAACTCATCTGGTATTGTGGGGTTTTTGCTTGCAGCCTCCTTTTATTTCTTTAGTTTTGATAGACTCATTGGGCCTGGCTCAAGCGTCCTAACCCTGCACAGGGTCAAGGAAGGATGTGTCTCCTTTTGCCTCTGCTGTATTTGCTGATTAGGTGGATCAGGCAGGCCCTGAGCCTGACTTCTGGATGTAGGCACAACACCTGCTTTCTTTTTACTGACACCATCTGGCTGCTGGGGAAGGCCCCAGCCAGGAAAACTGCTCCCACCCCCAGTAAGATTTTTATCATCAAAGAAAGATACTCTGTTTAACTTTGGGGGTTCATTACCCATCCTCTGTACAGTTTTTATTCTTTGTATGCCTCTTGTGAACTGTTCCTCAGGCTTTAAAGCCTTCCAGAGTTTTTTAAGCACAGAATTTGACTTTTTATTATTTTATTATTTATTTTTTCTTTAGGAAATTTGGCCTTACGGAGATCCAGCCTCATATGCCCCCTACTAACCCAAGTAAAATTCCTTTTTTTTAATAAATGGGTTTTAAGTTTTTTTAATTAATTAATTAATTAATTTTTTTTATTTTTATTTTTTTATTGTTGTTGTTTTTTCGAGACAGGGTCTCCCTGTAGCCCCAGCTGTCCTGGAACTCACATTGTAGACCAGGCTGGCCTTGAACTCACAAAGATCCACCTGCCTCTGCCTCCCAAGTGCTAGGATTAAAGGTGCGCGCCACCACGCCTGGCTTAATTTATTTTTTATGTGTATGAATGTACTGTCTGCATGTAGGTTTGTGCACCCATGTTGTGCAATGCTGCAGAGGTCAGAAGAGGGTGTTGGATTCCTCTGGAACTGGAGTTCTCCTGGAATTGGAGTTACAGATGGTTCTCAGCTGCCATGTGGGTCCTGGGAATCGAACCTGGGTCCTCTGCAAGAGTAGTCAGTGCTCTTAACCACTAGGCCATCTCTCCAGCCCAACTTCCTCTTTTAAAACCCTTTCTATATCTCCTCTAGGTTGCCTCACTACTATACAAACATATTTTACATGCTGGACTAAGTTACCTAGGTTTGACAAAGCCTTCCTTACTTCATACAGACTCTGTCCTATCAAGGGGCTCAGCAAATCCATTAAAGTTTCATAACACTCTAGGGGTCCTTGTTCAATCAAGCTTTTTCTTAAATCACTGGTAAACATGCCTCTATCTGGCCTAGTACACTGGGTCCGATATATACCTTTCCTCATACCTATTTCCCTTAGTAGCATTCGACCCTCTTTTATCACTTTCCATCCCCTGGTATTAGCTTATGTTTCAAGGCAGGATACTGAGTTATATTAATCTATTTTCCTGCTTCTGCGGCACTTAAAATAATTCCACTCACTCCCAGGCCCCACAGCCTTACAAGCCAGGAGGTAAGGGGCTCCTCCACTGCCTCCTTGAAAGTTTTTCCCAATTTCAACAACTGCAATGCTGAGCATTCCCTTACAGCCTTAGCTTCCCACTCTGGGCCGTCTGCTAAAGCCACCATTAGCATGTTGAGACATGGGTTCTTCCTTCCTTTGCATCAAAAATCAAACCAGATTGACATCTGACAATTCTCCTACATCACTCTCCTTCTTATCATTATCTGTCTTTTCTCCTGGGTCTCCTAGCTGCATAAAGCAACACACTGACACTTCTACCTCCTTTTCCCCTTTATGCAGCTTACTGGTGATGTCAGAGGCCAATATCTTAATTTTCTCTTGCTCTAACTTTTCTGGGTTTCTTTGGTTTTCTTTTTTTAATTTATTTATTTATATTTTTTTATCAAATCTAGACCCGTGTCCCCCACCCTATCCCCCTATCCCCCCACCCCACCAGAGCTCATGCATTCTGCCAAACATGCTTTTCATCTCTTTCTCAGTCTTTCTCAATATTCTCCATGTGGAAGTTGACTGTTTTGAGCAGAAATTCACTGTTTCAGTCAGTTCTTTGATGCAGTCCTTTCTGTTGTTGTTGTTGTTGTTGTTGTTGTTGTTTCCAATATGCATCACTCCCAACTGCTTGGACAAAAGCTCAATGGGCCGTACACAAGAAATACTTACAACTAGGTAATTGGCACTAGATGAGGGATACCATTCGTCATTTGTTTTTCTGGGACTGTGTTACTTCACTCAGCATGATGTCCTCTAGCTCCAGCCATTTTCCTGCAAAGCTCATGATGTCTTCTTTCTTTTTTTTTTTTAAATAAATTTTTCGTTTTTATTTTATTTACTTTTGTATGTGTATGAGTGTACTGTCTGCATATAGGTCTGTGCACCCATGTCGTGCAATGCCGCGGAGGTCAGAAGAGGGCCTCAGATTCCCCTGGAACTGGAGTTCTTCTGGAATTGGAATTACAGACGGTTCTTAGCCACCATGTGGGTGCTGGGGATCAAACCCAGGTCCTCTGTAAAAGCAGTCGGTGCTCTTAACCGCTAGGCTATCTCTCCAGCCCCAATGTCATCTTTCTTTACTTCTGCATAGAACTCCATTGTGTAGATGCACCACATTTTCTCTATCCACTCATCAGTTGAGGGGCATTTGGGTTGGTTCCAGCTTCTTGCTATTGTGAAGAGAGCTGAAATAAACATGGCTGTGCATGTATCTCTGCGGTGGGGTGAGTCTTGAGGGTACATGCCTAGGAGTGGTGTGGCTGGGTCGGGTGGCAAGTTCATTCCAAGTCTTCCAAGGGTTCTCCACACTGCTTTCCATAGTGGCTGTACGAGTTTACATTCCCACCAGGAGTGGATGAGTATTCCCATTTCCGCACAACCTCTCCTCTAACTTGTCTCTTAAATCTTTGATCTCTCTTTGGGCCAACTCTCCTACTTGAAATATTTCTGTAATCGTATTTATTGGGATCCAAGCAACTTCAGCCACAGCCTGTTTTTGATCTTCCACTTTCAGTACTTATAAAGTCTGCTCCAAGCCTTCCATGGTTTTAAAACAACATCTCCACATTCACATGGCGGTCCTTGCAGCCCCCACTGATCAGGCAAAGTTACTCTTGCTTGCCATTTATAATCTGATGGCCAGCCAGGAATCTGTCTCACTGACTCCACCTGCCTTTCCTGATTTGATCTAGTTTTGTGTCTTAATTGTGCAGTCCATGCAGCCGCAGCCACAAACACGGAGCTGGCCGCTATGGATGCTGAGCAAAATGTCCACCATGCCATCATGCCCTGCGTGTTTTCCTCTGGCTTGCCCCATTAAATTCATTCTGCCATTACTTTCCTGTATGAACCTGCTTTGCCTTATCCTGGACCAACTATGCCAAAGTCTTGCAGAGGAATTTTCCTCTTAGGGAAGGAAGCTTCCTGACCTTTGCCCTGCCTCTGCCATTTCCTGGTTTCCTTGTAGTTAAGGCAACACAAGTACAAAACTTTCCAATCTCAGACTAGACTAGAATTTATTAAGATTGGCTACAAATATGGCTGAGAAGCCAACACTCATTCCAGTCACAGCAGCAGCCAGGTCAAGATGGCCACCTTGTGCCCTCTGCCTGAGCTGGTATCTGGTGAGAGAAAGTCCATTCTCATGTGGTGCACATTTTATACGTCTCCTCCATTCCCAAAGTCCCAGAATTCCAAAGTCCCTTGAACTTTCTGCAGGAATGCCAGCATCTTATGAATATTAGCACTTGCTGCAGCTGAGAGGCAAACAACCCATCTATTAAGTACTCAGCTGCTCTGGGTGATGAGCCCATTTCAAAGAAGAAATAATTTAGCCCACAGTCACAATATCTATTTATAGTTTTGTTCATTTCCCAATAATAAGCAGAAATGCTTTTAGCTTATTTGTATTTTTATATGATTCAACATTAAAGTTTTCTAAAAATAAGACAATTTTCACAGAATTGTGTTTTGTTCTAAATTGATATAGAGAATCAGAATTGAATTCTTATTCTTTAATATCAAAATATATTTGTTGATTAATAATGAGCAAATATATTAGTGAGCTTGGATTTTCATCATAAATGGAACAGACGATTTGGGGCATAACCTTTTAGAATTAGCTTTGTCCTTTAGCCATAGCCTCTCTTCCAGTGAACCATGCAGGGATGGGAGGGCATTTATAAGTTATTGATTTCTTTTTGTGGTTGAATAGTATCATGGTATGGATGAGCCGATCTCCTTAGGCCTTTACTCATTGACAGGTTCATGGATTGGTTGTAGTCTTTGCCTATCATAAACAAAGCTGGTAGCATTATTCAAATGCAGCCTCTCTTACAGAACTGATTTTAATTTTCCTGAGAAAAGTACTCACAATGATATTGGTAGTAGATGCATTTCAATTTTATTTTTAAAGGAAACACTGAATTTTTTTCAGTATAAATGTACTACATTTTTACAATGGATGAGGAATCAAATTTTCTCCATATTTTTACCAGAATTTGTTGTCCCCAGTGTTGTTGTTGTTGTTGTTGTTGTTGCACTACTGTCATATCTCATTACATTTTAGGTGGCATTTCTCTAACAGCTAATGTTGAATGTCTTCTCATGTGCTAGGTACCAGCCAAACTCCTCCATGGATATTCTGAGTTAAAAATCTCTCACGGCTTTTGCCCATCGTCCAATTTCAGTACCATTATTTTTGTTATTTAATTGTATGGCTTCTTTATTCTAGATACTAGTGATGTAATATTTTATTTGTAAATATATTTCTGCATTTTGTTGTTTTCAAGAAAATAATAAAGGTCCACAGATGATAGGAGAGGCTTCCTGGGAGTAGAGGTAGAATACAGCAATATAAAGAGGGAAAGGAGAATAACAAAATGCAAGGCCAAGGAGGGAGTAGGGGTAGAGATAACTAACCTAAAGGCCTTTAAAGAAAGCCCTATGGAAACCTATCACCATAGAAGCTTCTTAGAGTATACTTATACTTTATAAAGTATAGTTATACATTATAAAAGGAAATGAAAAGAGACGAGAGTGGTGGTGCACACTTTTAGTCCCTCACTTAGGAAGCAAGGCAGGCAGATCTCTGTAGGATCAAAGCCAGGCTGGTCTACATAAGGACTATCATGGCCAGCTGGGGTACAGGGAAACTCTGAAAAACAAAGAAATTAAAAGCAGTTTAAGCAGTTATGTTATAACAGGGATATTACCCCTACTAGACACCATAGGCTAACAAAATAAAATCCCAGTATCAGGGTGTCAGGAATGGATCCCTCTCCATCGTCCCTGCTCTTCATTACCCACAGAAACCTGAGGGTTAGACCCTATTGCTGAAGACACTTCACACATCCTCTTTAGAACAAACAAGGAGAAGAAATCAAGCCAATGATAACTTTAGAGCCTGATCTCTATTGGCAGACATTCAGAGATCCATATCATGCTATGCATACTACCAGAGGGAAATAAAATCATCACCTTATCCAGCTGTGAATCCAATGAACATCTGGCTAGTTAGACTAGTTGAGTCAGAGAACTCCAGGTTCATTTAAGAGCCCCTATATCGGGGCTGGAGAGATGGCTCAGCAGTAAGGAGCACTGTCTGCTCTTGCAGATGATCTGGGTTCAAATCCCAGCACCCACATGGCAGCTCGCAACTGTCCTTAACTCCAGTTCCAGGGGGATCTGACATCATCTTAAAAAAAAAAAAAAAAGAGTCCCTATATCAATGAATAAACAGAGAACGATTGACTAGGACTTCCAGTATCAGCCTCAGGCCTCCAGAGGTGGTGGATGTCCATAGGAAATAGTGTTTTCCTGATAATCTGTCAGTAATTCACAGAAAGTCACAGCAATGGTAGCAGCACGCAGAAGTCCCATGCAAGGTCAAACCAGACAAAACCCCAGAACAGACACTGGAAAGTAGGAAAGAATATCCAACCTAACATAAGCAACTTTCGGTGAGTGATGGCTGCTGAGAGTGCGAGAGACAGTCTTTTTAAACAATTGCCCTGGCAAGATAGTCCCACAGGTGCAATACTGCCATGAATATTATGGGAACAACATGAATAATTAGGGAGCAATCACTCCCTAATTGGTCCTAAGATATACTTCATAGGATGGAGGCCATACCTGACATTGATATCAGGCTTAGGAACCTTAGGAACCTGTGTTCTATTAAATAGGTATAGTATTAAACTGACTCCTAATGACTTATTTTTATAACCATATGTTAACGCATCTCTCAACTCTAACTAGACATGTTTCCTACTGCAGAAAGGGTGATTAACACAGAAACCTACAACTGGCCAGTGAGCATAGAGCCAGAGGCTACAAATTGCATATCCCTGAATAGGACAACTCTATCAAACTTCTGTCTCCCTAAGTTTGAGATAATTGTTGAAAAAGAGGTGAAAAGATCATAAGAACCAAAGGAGGTATGTCTCTATAAGAAAGGTCTCTAAGGAAACACAGTATTTTAGATAGTCATTTAGTTACTCCTATGAACTCACAACTCTAACCAGACAAAATTCCAGCAAACATGTGGGAAATGAGTAGGAAAACCCAGCCCAACCTAAGTATATCTTGGCAACTGATGGCTGCTAGAAGAGGTTGAAAGAGTCTCCTTCAAGGATGGAACTCATAGTGGGTTAACTAGGCTGTAGTGGATGGACCACACTGAAGGACATTGGGGACATAAATTAGACTCTATAGGTCATAGTATATTTATAAATATAGAATATATATATATATATATATTATATATGTGTGTGTGTGTGTGTGTGTACTTTAAATTAGGAAAATTGGAAAGGGTAGGTGCAGTGTGGATAGGTTGATCTAAATACCATCAAATTACACTGAATGGAAATCTCAAAAATTCAGTTAAAACTTTTTGAAAGACTAGTTGTGGGACTAAGGGAGATGGCTCAGCAAGTAAAGCATTGTGACAAGCACGGTCCTCAGCATGAACATAGATGCTGGATAGGCACAGTGGCCCACCTATAATTCCTAAGGCAGAGATAGGGGAGCAAGGTGGATTCCAGAGAATAAGCTGCTAGACTTGCTGAAACAGGGTGCTGCAGGTTCAATTAAGAGACCCTGCATCATGAGGCTAGAGAGATGGTTCAGCAGTTAAGAGCACTGACTGCTCTTGCAGAGGACCTGGGTTCGATTCCTGGCACCCACATGGTGGCTAAGAACCTTCTTTAACTCCAGTTCCAGGGGAATTGGACAGCGTCTTCTGACCTCCCGCAGCATTGCGCGACACGTGTGCAGCAACCTACATGCAGACAGTACACTCATACACATAAAAAAAAAGAGACCCTGCATCAATGAACCAATGGAGACTGATTAAGACTTTGGGTATCAGCCATCATGTATATGCCCACATGTGTATGTTCTCCCAAATATATATGCACCTCTACATATCTCAACATGTATTACATAGACACATGCAAAAGAAAAGGAATAAAAATTTTAGCCAGTTGTGAAGCTGAATTTCTCAACGTTTCTTTTATGGAAAATTATCTTAATGTTAAACTCAAGAATTAGTCTTTTAATCCTAGATACAGAAGCAATCTCCTGTTTTTATTTTCTAATAACTTTAAGGTCACTCAGAGGTAAACACTCAAAGATCGTCCCAGAGATGGTCCCAGTAACCTTCTTGACTCCAAGTTCAGGGGGATTTGACACCTGTGTACTCCATGGCCACCACACTCATATGCATATGCCTACACACAGACACTCAGACATGCACATCATTTAAAAAAAATGGGGCTGGGGAAACGACTCAGGGGTTAAGAGCACTGGACGCACTGGCAGAGGACTCAGGTTCAATTCCCAGTACCCACATAGTGGCTGAAAACCTTCCATAACTGCAGTTTCAGTGCACTTCTGACCTCTATAGGCACTGCATAACACAGCTTCACTTACCTGCGTGCAGGCATACCACTCATATACATAAAATAAAATTAATTAATTAAAAAAATAAAATAGTTTTCCAAACAAAAATATTTTACATTTTTACAATCAAATGTGTGATCCATTTAAGTTTATTTTTGTATGAAATATACTTTCCATACTGTTAAGATTCCATGGGTGCTGCTTTCCTGTCATGTCCAGAGGACACTGTCTAGCAGCAGGCATCCTGGTCCTTTGGCTTTTACAGTCTTTCTGTCCCTTATTCCCTGATGGTCTACTAGCCATAGGTTCAGGGGTTGCATAGTAAGTGTATCAGTAAGGGCTGGGCACCCCATGGTTAGTCATTCTCTGCATTTGGACCATTTGTGGGCCTCTCTAAGAGACCCCAACTATTGCAAAAATAAGCTTGTTTAGTGAGTGGGGAGAGCTACACTTATCTTGGGGCATAAGGCTACAAATTTAGACTACAGTTAGAAAG
Organism: Rhizomys pruinosus; assembly: GCA_009823505.1. Classification (NCBI taxonomy): domain Eukaryota; kingdom Metazoa; phylum Chordata; class Mammalia; order Rodentia; family Spalacidae; genus Rhizomys; species Rhizomys pruinosus. Next base: position 480,808 of record VZQC01005585.1, read on the forward strand.
TATGTTGAGGGAGCTGAAGAGCTGGGTCTGCAATGAAGAGCACTGGCTGCTCTTGCAGAAGACCCAGGTTTGAATCCCAGCAGCTACATGGTGGCCAACAACCATCTGTCTGTATCTCCAGTTCTAGGGGATGTGACTTCCTCTTGGGTCCTCCCCAGGTACTGCACATGGGTGCACTGACACACATTCGGGCATAACATCCACACACATAAAATAAAAATAAGTTAATTATTTAAAAAAAAGTACATTGGTTTAGGAAAATTTAATACTTCCTTCTCTAAAATATGTGACCTCTCCAGCCTGCAGTTGTTGGCTAGTTTTACAATACCAGGTATGAATTCCCTCCTATTACCTGGGACTTAAGTTCAACTATATAGCTGTTTCTTACCCCCAAGATAAAAGTGCCACTATCGCACCTTTAGTGATATTTTCCTGGGCTGGTCATTGCTATGATTTGAAGACTTTACAATTGACTCAGATTATTGACAGCTTTTCTTCCTTGATATCTTACATCGCACCTTCTGATACTATGGGAACTAGTCTTTAAGAAGGAGGCTCCTAGGTCAGTGTCTGAAGTGCATGGTATCTTTATCAATAGGATCTTATCTTTGAGTTCTGGAAGGCAATTAAATGCAATGGCATTTAATTAAAATTGGAATAGGGGAGTCTCTTGTATCCCTGTGACCAACAAATTGGGGGGAGGTTTCCCATGTCTGGTGTGGGGTTTGGGTTTTTTGTTAAGTTGCCTATGGATACACACACACACACACACACACACACACACACACACACATGTACACACACATGCAAGCAAACATATAATTTATAATGTATTTTTAAATAAGCTTATAAGATAACACATTTATATTATCTCCTGATTTTGAAACACTACTACCCTCACTTCTCTGTAATAAGTTCCATTTGATCATGGCATGGAACTTGGCTCTGTACTTTCCATTCGTTAATGTTTTGGTAAGTATCTTTGTACTGACATTTATAAGGGATATTAACTAACATTTTCAATGTTTTGTTGTATATGCCTTTTCTGTGTCTTATTGTTCTATCTTTTCTAGAATTGTTCATCAATGTAAAACTTGTTTCTTGAAATGTATTAACAAGTGTTTCATCATATTTTATGAAGCATAAAAGCATATTTTATGAAGAACAAAATTCTGGAAATTTTGTTCTCATTCTTTTTTCTTTACATTTGTTAGAATTTTTAGTACAACGATTGATTCCTTTATAAATTACAGATGTGATTTTTGTTACTTTTAAATTCAAGCTACTTATCGCTGTCATGCGGGATGAGTTTTGGACTTACCAACTAGTGTGTTAGTGAGCTGAAGGGAAGGTGTGTCCATTGATTTAAACAAGAAACAAGTTGTTGATATGATTGCAATCCTGGGAGGATCAATGTCAGTAGTTCAGTGGAAGTAGAAGACAAATTGGAATGAGTTGAGGAAGAAATGAAATAGTAGAAGTAAACAATCCTTTCAATGGAATCAAGAACAGAAAGAAAGATAAGAAGCTCCAGAAAGTGAATGAGGAAGACATTTTTAAATAAGACTTTTGGGGACAACCCAGGAAGTAAGATTTGAAGTGCTTAAAATATAATTTTCGTAAAATAGCATCATATTTCACAGACAAATATAAACGTATACTCCAAGATCTTTTAATTCCATTGATTAATGAGAGAAACAATGCAACATTATTAATTCATCTTTTATCATCTAAAGTTCTATAATGTCATAGCTAATTCAACAAAAATATGCTGTGATAATACTAAGATATATGTAAAATCTGTTGTTTTCCCACAGGCCATAAATCACAGGAATCACAATTCTACCAGTCATACTTTTATTCCCCAATTTAGTAGAAATAAATTTTACACCTTGAAGAGCATCTTCACTAAGATTTGGCCTTTCTACTTTTGTTCAGTGGCTCACATATGAGACAGAGTCCGTTCCCAAGATTTTTATGTAGCACTAATTCGTCATAATTAATTAGAAGAATGTGAAACACTCCTTTTTGGACTCATTTCCTAGTTTGGGATAGTTTTCTGATAAGGTACATTAGAGATATTGGATAACTATCAAGTGAAGGACCCAAGTAAACATATTCTCATGGTGGCTGCAAAATAGAACAAGGTGAAAAAATTTAAACCCCAGTCTCACAAGGGCTTCAAGTTTAATTAGTATACAAGAGTACATGTGCAATGTACAAGAACTATGCAGAGTGATATGTGAGTCACAGTACAAGACAGAAAATCGGCCTCGGACTAGGAGAAGCAGGTCTCTTGGTCTATAAAGAAGCAAGGCTTTCCCATGGATTCAAGTTTTTCTTTTTTATTGAGCACATTTCCTACAACATTTCTTAATCAAATTTAGACTCATTCCCTGATCCATGCCCACCCCTCATGCCCCCCTCTCCTGTCAGAGCTCATGGATTCCGTCATACACAAGTCCTGTCTTGCATCTTTTTCTCAGTCTTTTATGACCTTTTTGGTGCACAAGTTACTGTTTTGGTCAGTTATTTGAGTAGGTTTTTCTCTCTCTTTTATTTTGTTCCCATTTGATTTTATATTATTCCAAAATATTCATGTGTACACTCCACACATAAATCAAAGTTACAAAATTGAAAATAAACTATAGGTTAATTCCAAAGCACATTTAGAGATTTACATTTTAACAGTAAATTTGCATGCAGGTAAAAAGAAGTATAACTTTACATTCTCTTTTTTTCTATAATATGAATATTAGTATTCCTATATGATAGAACACACCATAGGATTACATAAGGATAAATTATGAATGGTTGTAGCATGTATCAATAAAAAGAGAAAATATTATTTTACAAAATATTTTTAACTGTTAAATATAATCTTTTTTTGCCAAAAGATGTCATGTTTTCCCCAAGGAAGTGCTTGAAGGTTCCTCCTTGGTAAACCCAAACAACCATCAATCTGGCCCCTGTGCTCCACACTGGGGTCCCTCCCCCCTCCCTCATGGTCACCCAAATGAGGTCCATCAAGTGTGTGTCCTGTCTTGATCTTCCTGCACTGGCTCCATGACACAGCCTGGGTAGTCCAACAACGGCAGTCTACACTCTGAGGCTGAAATCCCAGTAGCCCCTCAGTCCACAAGATGGACATCTCTGTAGTCCCCATCTGGCATTGAAGGTTTGAAGGATTCTCAAGTTTTAGATCTGAAATACAGTTTCTCAGATCTTATTATTTATTTCTGGTTCTACTTTCCTTTTGGATGCTTAAGGCCACACAGTCAGCCCAGATTAACCAAAGTTTCTGTTTTTCTCAAGGTCAGTTAAGGATCTGGTCCTCAAGGGTCACTTGGGTTTTTGGGGGGGAGGGGATCCCCTGGCTCCTTTTGGTTTTTCAACCACCAATTCCATCTACTTGAGGACAGAGTTAGGTCTTCCTAGACCAGGCTTCTCTTTTTGAAGCAAGAGCAGACTTTCTTCTTTATAGGGTGGACACTGGCTGGTGTCCCATCAGTGGATCTCCAAGACCTCCCCACACAGGGAAGATTGGTGACTCACATTTGCAGGACATTTCAGGAGATGCCCACATGCATATTCCCCTGAGATTTAGTTGGCCTCTGAGGGCAAGGAACAAAGTTATCCCTTAGGTCCCTCTGCCAAATTGGTATCGGTAATAAGTATGGTTATTAAGCACCCAGAAAGGCTAAGTTACATCAGCCTGATATATCATACCTAAAATTGTATCTTCTGAAAACAAACTCTGTGTTATTTCCATATCATATTTCTTAATTCAACTTTTTCCGTTTTAACATTATGTTACTCTAAAATACATGCCCACCATCATATACCAAAAATCCATAGTCTGAAAATAAATGGTAGGTTAGTTCTAGAACCTGTCTAGGGATTCATAATATAAGAGAACAGTTCTGTTCATATCCCGAGTAATATAACATTAATATTGCTCAGTTTTCCTTACAATTAAGTACTTGTCACTAGCATCCACAGATGAGGGATACCATTCATCTTTGGTTTTTCTGGGACTGTGTTCACTTCACATAATATCTTCTAGTTCCATCTGTTTACCTGCAAATTTCATGATATCATCTTTCTTTACCACTGCATAGAACTCTGTTGTGTAGATGTACCACATTTTCTCTAGCCACTCTTCAGTTGAGGGGCACTTGGGTTGGTTCCAGCTCTTTGCTATTGTGAAGAGAGCTGCTATAAACATGGTTGTACATGTATCTTTGCAGTCAGATGACCCTTGTGGTTATATAACCAGAAGTGGTATGGCTGGGTCAGGTGGTAGGCTCTTTCCAAGCCTTTTAAGGGTTCTCCACACTGCCTTCCATAGTGGTTGTATGAGTTTGCATTCCCAGAAGCAGTGGAAGAGTGTTACCCTTTCACCACAACCTCTCCAGCATTTGGTATCATTTGTTTTCCTAATCCTATCCAGCCTTATCAGAGTGAGATAATATCTTAAAGTGGTTTTGATCTGCATTTCCTTAATTATTAGTGATGTTGAACACTTTTTAAGATGTTTCTTTGCATCTCTGTTTCATCACTTGTGAAGTCTCTGTTCAGCTCTTTACTCCATCTTTTGAGTGAGTCATTTGTTTTCTTACTTGTTTGTTTTCTGAGTAGTTTATATATTCTGGAAGTTAGTGCTCTGTCAGATGTATCAGCAGTAAAAGTTTCCTCCCACTCTGTGGGCTTTCTCTTCACTTCCCTGATTATTTCTTTTGCTGTACAGAAGCTTTTGAATTTAATAAGGTCCCACTTGTCAATTTTTGACCTTGTTTCCTGTGCAGCTGCTGTCTGATTTAGAAAGTCTTTTCCTACACTTATGTCTTGTAGGTTGCTGCCAACTTTTTCTTCTATCACCTTCAGAGTTTTGGGTTTGATGTTGAGGTCTTTGATCCATTTGGAGTTGATTTTTGTACAGGGTGAGAGGTAGGGGTTTACTTTTATTCTTCTACATGTGGTGATCCAGTTTTGTCAACATCATTTGCTGAAGATGCTATCTTTCCTCCACTGAGTCTTTTTGGCCCCCTTGTCAAATACGAGGTGACTGAAATTGTATGTGCTCAAGTTTGGATCTTTGGTTTTGTTCCATTGGTCTATGGGTCTGCTTTTGTGCCAGTACCAGGCTGTTTTTATGACTATAGCCCTGTAGTATAGTTTAAAGTCTGGTATAGAGATCCCCCTATATTGTTCTTTTCACTCAGGGATGCTTTGGCTGTTAGGGGTTTTTGTTTGTCCATATGAATTTAAGGATTTTTTTTCCAAGCATGTGAAGAAATTCTTGGGGATTTTAATTGGGATTGCATTAAATCTGTATATTAATTTAGGTAGAATGAACATTTTTACTATATTAGTTTTTCTAATCCATGAGCATGGGAGGTCTTCTGATGTCATTTTCAATCTCCTTCTTCAGGGGTAACTTTTGTTGTAGAGATCTTTTGTGTCTTTGGTTAGGTTTGTTCCTAGGTATTTTATTGTTTTTGAAGCTATTGTGATTAGGAAAGTCTCCTTGTATTCCTTCTTTAGTTGCTAGTTGTTGGTGTAAAGAAAGGATACCAATTTTTCTAGGTTAATTATGCATCCCGACACAATTTAGGGGTTTACTGAAACCTCTAATTGTTTCTAGGAGTTTTCTGGTTGAGTTTTTATCATCCCTTAGATAAACTATCATAACGTCTGCAAAGAGGGATAGTTTGACTTCCTCTTTTCCAATTAGTACTCCTTTAATTTCCTTTTCTTGCCTTATTGGCCTAGCAAGTGTTTCAAGCACTATATTGAAGTGGAGTGGTAATAGGGCAGCCTTGCTGAGTTCCTAGCTTTAAAGGGGATCCTTCTAACTTTTCTCCACTTAGGATGATGTTGGCTGTGGGTTTCTTGTATTATGGCTTTGATTATGTTGAGGAATGATCCTTCGAATCCAATTCTTTCTAGGACTTTTAGCATGAAGGACTGTTGGATTTTGTCACTGCCTTCTCTGCATCAATTAAGATGATCCTGTGGTTTTTGTCTTTCAGTCCATTTATGTGTTTTATGATATTATTTGATTTACATATGTTGAACCATCCCTGCATCTCTGGTATGAATCCAACTTGATCATGATGGTTGATTTTTTTTCATTGAGCATATCAGTTTTATTTTACAAAATAAAAAGACATTTTAAAAGAAGTACATGTGGGTAAACTGTCAGATAAAAGGCAGTAAAAACCAATATTACTCACTAACATACTCTAACACTAGAGTTTGTTATCTGACATTTTCAAAGATCTAGGCTAAAATGCCAACAGTACAATGGTAAAATCACAAGTATTCTAATAGTTTTCACGTTTCTGTAACACTTCTATATATCTATGTCAAGGGAGTTTAGATATGTAAACATTAATCATATGGCACTATTCATTGCTAAATTAATGTGTTGGACAATTTATTCTCATTGAAACATGGGTAATGGCACATATCAAATACTAAAAATTGTCCCTCATTCTCAGAACACCTAACATCACACTAAAATGCATTCTCTATTCAACAAGAAACAAAATCTACTTTCAGATTTAAGTTAAAAATTTTACAATGATGGATGATGAATTTTTCATGGAAGAACTTCATTAACGAAGTATTTCTTTTTTTAATTGCTAGTTCCTGCAAAAATGAAGTATTTCTAATAATCAGTACATTTGTTCTGATCCGAGTCAACCATTATAAACTAACATATAATGCTGCTTAAATAACACAAGTAAATGGGGATCAAATTAACCTTAGAGTGTTCCCTTCACTATCTTAATTTGTGGGAATAAAAGTGTTTAGAAGGATCAAAGGTAAGTCTACATGAATATCAAACTATTTCATTAAAATATAATAGAGACTAATGTCATTGTTTTGATTTGGTTTTCCATAATATTCTAACTAGGTCGTGCTGTCTTAACTAGATACTGCCATGATCTTTGTTATTATGAATGTCAACAGTTGACAAGATTTGAGGTCTGTATTGTATGTGCTCAAGTTTTTCTTCATACTCTTTATGAATTTTGAAATTGTGTACATTCATGAGTATGTTCACACATTCACAAGCAATTTATGTTGCGGAATTTCTGTCAGAATGGTCTATCCACACTGTTAATTCCTTAAGAGTGAATAAATGATGAGATTTTTATCTAAGATCTTTCTAAGGTTTCTATTCATTATGAAATTTCTGATGTTTTCTAAGTTCAGAGATGTATATAAATCATGACTGACATTCTTTTGAGCTATACTGATTCTTTACACTCTGGATTCTAGGATATTGAGTAAGACATGAAGTTCAAGTAAAAGCATTATCACAGTCTTTAGTTTTATAGTTTCTCCCATATATGAATTGCCTCATGTTGAATTAGACATAGCTTTTACCAAAGATTTTGCCACATTATCTCTAAAATTCATCTTCGGTTTCAATTCTCTATGTTATCTAGTATTTAAAGAGTTATTACAGTTTTCATCATCTTCCCTATATTTAAATGTTTCTCTCTAGCATGGATTTTGTAATGAGTTCTAAGAATTTAGTAAAGGCTTGGATTTTTGCTCTTCTCTGTACTTTGTATAGTGTCTCTTAAGTATGACTTCCATGTAATATCAAATATTGAAATGTAAAGAATTTTCACATTACTTTTATTTGTAGTGTTTTAGTCACTATTAATTCTCTGACGCTCTCCAGAAGTAGCATATGTTTAAAGGACATATCACTTCCTTTATCACTGAAGGGTTTCTTTTCAATATGAGTATTTTGATATACATTAAGACCTTATATATGATGAAAAGATTTTTCACATTCTTTGTTGTATGGTTTCTGTGTATTTTAAGTTCGATAATGTATTCTAAGTCTTGATATTTCAATAAAGGACTTGCCATATTCTTCACATTTGAAGTGTTTCTTTCCAATCTGAATTATTTTTTGATAATTCTAAGAGATGAGAAATGAGTAAGAGATTAGTTACATTCTCCACATTTATAGGGCTTCTCTCCAGGATGAATTCTTTAATATGCTCTAAGAGATGAAATTTGAGGAAGGACTTGTCCCATTCTGCATACTTGTATGGTCTCTCACCGTGTGACTTCTTTCATGTACTCTAAGATTTGATATCTGACTAAGGGATTTTTGTGGGGAAAATCCAGTTTACATTAGGTATGAATGGGCTAGCATTCCAACCAGCGACCACCCCCACCCCCCACCCTCAGGTACAAGTAGGAGTCATGGGACCTCCCTGGCAATGCCCATGGAATGGGATGTGGCGGCACAAAGGTCTGGGATAGGGGCCCTTGGAGATGAAGTCATACTGCCTGTAAAATCCATCCATTTTGAATAAAGTCTTTATTTGAATTCGTTAGCATGTGTCTGTGTGCTGTGCTTTCCCTAGTGCGCTTCCTACATGGCTCTCCATGGGAATAAATGGGACGAACCTCAGGACTTTTCATGTATTTCACACTTGTAGTATTTGTCTCCCATATGAAATTTTGACGTGTTATAATTGATGATATGTGAGAAAGAACTTTTCACATTCTTCACATTTGCATTGTTTGTCTCTTGTATGAATTGAGAATGTCTTGATGGCTTCAAATAGTTGAGATTCCCACTGACACTAGATCGTTAGCTTTCTGCAACATCACCTTTATATAGAAAGCCCTCTGAATGTGGTCCAGGCATCCCCACCCCCCTTCCTGGGAGACGTCTATGAATCCTTGAATGTCACTGGATCCTGGTTGTGGACGTGGCCTGGCGCCAGCATTACCGCCCCACCTAGACTCTCTCCACTCTAGGAAAACCCTGCACCCCAAATGAATCCTGCTACATTCGGGCAGCCTTCCTTTGGAGCCCGACTGGGCATCTCTCCTGCCAGTCCAGGATGGGTTAGCGCGACCAGCATCCCCACCAAGGCCAGGAAAGCCTCTCGTGCCCTGGGGAGATGAAGCACAGTATCCGGGCTCCAGGACACCCAGACTGGGACTGCTCCTGTCTGACCCGCTGCATCTGTGCTGCTCGGGGTAACGGGCTCTGCGGTTCAAAAACCAGACGTGGATTCTGTCCTCAAGGAGGCCTGTCTTCTTCGCCAGTTCCTGCCTGTCAGAAAAGTCAGGGAATCGGTCTGTCTGGAAGGCTTGGAACAGAGTTGCAATCTGAGCAGCGTTGAAGCACGTGCGCGGGTGGGGGCGGTGGCCTTGCAGTGGGTGCCTCTGGTCCTCCTTGAGCCTGTCAGAGAAGAGCCTTGCTCTGTGAGTAGCTAGCTGTTGGGGCTGCTCTGGAGGTTGCTGATGGGCTTCCCCTCCTCCTTCTCTTTCCCACGGCCTAGGACAGGGGTCTCTGGAGGACCCAGACTGGCTGCTCCTGTAGTCATGAGATCTGCTATTTCCGAACCACTCGGATCCTGGACTCCTGAACCCCGAATTCTTCTGCCAGTTGCTTCCTGGTCCCAAAGTTTGGGTTATGGTTCTGGGCAAAAGATGCTTCCAGGGCAACCTTTTGCCTAGGCTGCCACACAGTCAGGCGGAGGGACTCCTTCAGGGTTTCAAATGGTTTTGATCCATTTGGAGTTGACTTTTGTGCAGGGCGAAAGGTAGGCACTTAATTTTATTCTTCTACAAGTGGTGATCCAGTTTTGTTCCATTTGTCTACAGGTCTGTTTTTGTGCCAGTGCCAGGCTATTTTTATGACTATAGCCCTGTAGTATAGTTTGATGCCTGGTATAGAAATTCCCCCTGTATGGCTGTTTTCACTCAGGGTTGCTTTGGCTATTTGGGGTTTTTTTTTTGTTGCACATGAATTTAAGAATTTTTTTTCCAAGCCTGTGAAGAATGTCCTGGGGATTTTAATTGGAATTGTGTTGAATTGATATATTAATTTGAGTAGAATGGAAATTTTTACCATATTAATTTTTCCAATCCATGAGTGTGGGAGGTCTTTCCATCTTCTGATGTCTTCTTCAATCTCCTTCTTCAGGAGTTTATAATTTTTGTTGTAGAAGGTCTCCTTGTATTCCTCCTTCAGTTACTTGTTGTTGGTGTAAAGAAAGGCTACTGATTTTTTGGGGGGGTTAATTTTGTAACCTGTCACTTTACTGAAACTCCTAATCATTTCTAGGAGTTTTCTGGTAGAGTTTTTAGCATCCCTTAGATAAACTATCATACTGTCTCCAAAAAGAGATAGTTTTACTTCCTCTTTTCCACAACAGTATTCCTTTGATTTCCTTTTCTTGCCTTATTGCCCTAGCCAGTGTTTCAAGGACTATACTGAAGAAGAGTGGTGACAAGGGGCAACCTTGCCAGGTTCCTATCTTTATGGGCAATCCTTCTGACTTTTCTCCATTTAGGATGATGCTGGCTGTGGGTTTCTTGCATATGGCTTTGATTATGTTGAGGAATGATCCTTCCAGTCCAATTCAGCTAGTACTTTAATCATGAAGGGATGCTGTATTTTGTTGAAGCCTTTTTCTGCATCAATTGAGATGATTGTATGGTTTTTGTTCTTCAGTCCATTTATGTGTTTTATGATATTTACTGATTTTCATATATGTTGAACCATCCTTGCATTTCTGGTATGAATCAACTTGATCATGGTGGATGATCTTTTTGATGTGGGTCTGTATATGGTTTGCAAGTATTTTGTTGAGGATTTTTGCATCTGTGTCCATTAACGAGATGGGTCTGCTGTTCTCTTTTTTGGTTGCATCCTTGCCTGGTGTTGGTATTAGAGTGATGCTGGCTTCATAGAAGGGATTTGGGAGATTTCCCTCTGTATCTTTCTGAACAGTTTGAGTAATAATGGTTGTAAGTCCTCTTTAAATATTTTATAAAATTCTGCTGTGAAACCATCTGGGCCTGGGCTTTTTTTTAGTTGGAAAGTCTCTTATTACATTTCTGTCAGTCTCTTCTTTGTTTAGCTTTAGTGATTCCTTGGATTGTGGATATTCATCCATTTCTCTTAGGTTTTCAAATAGAGTATAGGTTTTTGAAGTACTTCCATATGATTGTCTGGATCTTTTCATTCTCTGTTGTGATATTTCCCCTTTCATCATGAATTCTATTGATTTGGAGTTGTTCTTTCTTTCTTTTGGTTAACTGGGCTATAGGTCTGTCTATCTTGTTTGTTCTTTCAAAGAACCAACTTTTGGATTTGGTGATTTTTTTTTGTGTATTGTTTTCTTTGTTTCTATTTCAGTGATTTATGCTCTGATTTTTGTTATTTCTTCCTGTCTGTTGCATGTAGGGCTCATTTGCTGTTGTCTTTCAAGTGTTTAATGAGGTCGCATTTGTCAATTGTCGACCTTAATTCTTGCACAGCTGCCGTCTGATTTAGGAAGTATTTTCCTACGCCTATGTCTTGTAATCTGATGCCAACTTTTTCTTCTATCCCTTCAGAGTTTGGGGTTTCACGTTGAGGTCTTTAAACCACCTGGAGTTGACTTTTGAACAGGGCAAGAGGTAGTGGTTTAATTTCATTCATCTACAAGTGGTGATCAAGTTTTGCCAAGACCACTTGCTGAAGATACTGTCTTTCCTCCATTGTGTCTTCTTGGCCCCTTGTCAAATATGAGATGGCTGAAATTGTATGTGCTCAGGTTTGAATCTTCAGTTTTGTTCCATTGATCAACAGGACTGTTCTTGTGCCAGTACCAAGCTCTTTTTATGACTATAGTCCTGTAGTATAGTTTGAAGTATTCTATAGAGATCCCCCCGGTATTGCTCTTTTCACTCAGGGCTGCTTTGGCTATTCGGGGTCTTTTGTTTTTCCAAATGAAATTAAGGACTTTTTTCCCAAGCCTGTGAAGAAATTCTTGGGGATTTTAATTGGGATTGCATTAAATCTATACAAGAGTTTGGGTAGAATGGACATTTTTACTATATTAATTTTCCCAATCCATGAGCATGGGAGGTTTTTCCATCTTCTGATGTCTTCAATTTCTTTCTTCAAGGGTTTAAATTTTTGTTGTAGAGATATTTGGTGTCTTTGGTTAGGTTTGTTCCCAGGTATTTTATGAATTTGAGGCTACTGTGAGTGGGAAGTTCTCCTTGACTTCCTTCTTCAGTTGCTTGTTGTTGGTCTAAAGAAAGGCTACTCATTTTTCTAGGTCGTTTCTAGGAGTTTTCTGGTGAAGTTTTTAACAACCCTTAAGTAAACATTAGCATCATCTGCAAAAATGGATACTCGTGACGTCTCTCTTTCCAATTAGTTTTACTCCTTTAATTTCCTTTTTGCCTTATTGCCCTAGCAGTGTTTCAAGCACTATATTGAAAGAGGAGTGGATGAGAGCTGGGCCAAGCCGTACAAAGGGAATTTTCCTACTTTAAAGGGAAATGGCTTCTGTCGTTCTCCCCATTGAGGATGATATTGGCTGTGGATTTCATGTTATATGGCTTTGTTACCTTGAGAAATGACCTCCAATCCAGTTTCCTTCTAGGACTTTAAGCATGAAGGGATGCTGGAATTTTGTCAAACAGCTTTTCCTTCTCAATTGAATGATGGTGTGGTTTTTTTCTTTTAGTCATTTATATGACTTGATGATATTTATTGATTTACTGTATGTTTGAACACTGCTCTGCATCTCTGGTATGATTCCAACTTGGTCATGATGGGATGATCTTCTTGATGGGGTCTGTAGTGATTTGCCAGATCCTGTTAGAATTTTGGCATTCTGTGGTTCATTAGTGAGATGGGTCTAGGTTATCTCTTTTAGGTTGTATGTTTTGCCTGGTTTTGGTAATAAGTGATGCTGGCTTCATCAAGGAACTTGGGGAAATTCCCTTCTCTTATTATTCTTGTTAAAAACTTTGATAATAAGGTTGTTAGTGTCTTTTTGAATATTTTATAAAAAATCGCTGTGAAAACATCTGGGCCTGGGCTTCTTTTTTTTTAGTTGGAGTTCTTTTAGTCTTACATTCTCAATCTTTCTTCATGTATTATGGGTCTGTTTTAAAAGCTGTTTGATCTCTTCCTTGGTTGAACTTTGGTAATTTCAGGATTTCCAGAATCATCCATTCTTCTAGATTTGCAAACTGGTAGATTATAGGTTTTTTGAAATATTCCTGTTTGGATAGTCCTGGATCTTTGTTTGTTTTCAATGCGGATTGTATTGTTTTGGCAGATGTCCTTCCTTCTTTTTGTTAAACTGGACAGAGTCTGTCTATTTGTATATGGTCTTCAAAGAACCAACTTTTGGGTTCGTTGTTTTTTTTTATAGGTTTTTTTGTTCTATTTCATGATTTCTGCCATGATTTTCATATTTCTTCCTATCGTTGCACTTAGGGTTCATATGTTGTTGCCTCTCAAAGGCTTTTAGCGCAGTGTTAGAATCATTACACTTGTGCTCTTTCTTTTTCTAATGTAGGCAACCGGCCTATAAACTTACCTCTTAGGACATCTTTTAAAGTATCCCAATAGGTTTTTATTGTGTTGGATTATCATTGTCATTCAGTTTCCAGGAATGCTTTTATCTTTTCTTTATCTCTTCCTTGGCCCATGCATTTATTAGGAGTGTGTTGTTTAGGTCTCTCTTACCCAGTGTTGTTCTTGATATAGTAGTTAGTGGGCTTATCCCTGGTGTGCATAGTGAGCTTTTTCATTGTTGATGTTTTTAATTAATTATTTTCAATCTTTTTTGTATTAGTGGTTAGATTTATTCTGTGTCCCAGATGTGGTCACGGATGTGTGGAATGGGTGGTTGAGAATGTTCATGTGGGGTGCTGATTAGAAGTTTGTATTCTCTGGTATTAGGTGGACATTAGTCGTAGATGTCTGTGAGGTCCCATTTGGTGTATCCTATCCTTCAGTTCAGATGTCTCTGCTGTTTATTTTTTGTCCTGTTGACCTCTTCCAAAGGGCTCAGTGGGGTTATTGAAGTCCCCTACTATGAGTGTACTGGGGTTAATCTGTGCCTTGTTGTTCCTGGAGAATGTCTTTTAAAGTTTGGTGCACAGAGTTTGGTGCATCTATATTATCATGATTGGTGAAATCTTCGTGCGAATTGTTCCGTTGATGTAAAAAAAATGTATGCCTTCTTATGTCTCTCGTTTATTTCTTTTACTTTGAAGTCTATTTTGTCTGATTTAAAACAGCAACACGTGCTTTCGTTTTTGGTACATTTGCTTGAATATTTTTCTCCTTTACTTTATGGTGTTTTTTTCCTATCCTTGAAGTTAAAATCCATTTCTTGTTGTTGTGTTTGTTGGTCTTTTTGAATAGGGTCTCCCTGTTAACCCAGATGTCTGGAACTCACTCTGTAGACCAGGCCCCTTGCCTTGACAAAATCAATTTCTTGTACACCAGCACATGTGATGGTGTCTAAGGTCCTAATCCAACCTCCCATTGTCCTTGGTCATTTGATTGGGGACGTTTAGTCATTAATATTTAAGATTATGAACTGATAAGTTTGTGCTGCTTCCTGGTTCTCTGTCTACTTCTGCATTATGCTTTTTATTGATTTCTCTTTCTAGGTGCCTGAGTCATAATCCTTTCTTCGTCGGTCCTTTGAATTGCTCAAGTATTCTTGAAGGGTTTGGTTTTCCCAGACATGTATTCATTTTCATCATGTTTATGTCAGGAAGATTTTTCTTTCTCTGTCAACTATAATCAAACATTTTTGCTGGGATATAGTACCTGGGTTGGCATCTGATAGTCCTTTAAACACTGGGAATGCTTATCCACATTCTTCTTGCTTTCATCAGTTTGGGGCAACTGAAAAGTCAGTTGTATTCTGATAGGTTACCCCTTATAGGGGAAACTTGTTTTTCTCTTGTGGCTTTTAGAATTGTGTCTTGTTTTTTGGGGGTACTAGATTTAACTATGATATGGCACTGGGAGAGTTTTTTTTGTCGTTTTTTTTTGTCGTTTCTGTGTGCAATTCTATGTGCTTCTTGTATTTGTATTGGTTGTCTTTTTTAGTTGGGGAAATGGATTTCATGTATGTATTCTGTAGTTATCTTCCAGGTCTGATATTTTTGGTTCTTTTCCTCCATTCCTGCTTCTGAGGCTTTTTCCAATTCCTTTCTCTGATGGATTGAGTTTTTTTCCTCTTTTCATTTCCTCTTCTGATTTTTTTTAGTATTTCCACTTCATTTGGAGCTCTCAATCCTTCCTGTAGCTCTCTTGCTTCACTGATTGGTTTCCTATCTTTTTCAACATGGGATATTTTCAGTGTTTCCACTTCCTTCCAAGGAGTTTGTCCATTCTCTCTCTCTATGTCCGTCCTGAGTTTTTCATTTCTTTTCTTAATTCTTTGATTGGCTCTTTATAATCTTGTACTTCTTTAAGTATGTTCACACAATTTGTTTATTTCCTTGTTTGGATCTGTGTCCTGGGCCACTCCCAGGGAGATCCCACTGTAAGGTATCTTCCGCAGGGTTGGTAGAGCTTGGTGGGGATTATCCTGCACCTTCCCATGTTGTCTCTTCTTCGTGTTCGTGGCAAACGGGTTTCTCTTTGCCTGATTCCAATAGATCCTTCCAAATGCCTCTTCACGTGTTGAAGGCTTGCTTTGCTTGCCTCCTTAGAATGCCTCCTTGTTTGTTTGATTGATTTTGGTTTCTTCTTTGTTTTCTCCTTTTCTCTTTGCTCATGGAGTGTTGACTAGCCTAAGCTTTAGGCTTTCTACTTCGAAGTCTAAGCTCACTCTTTACTACTGTTTCCTTCTTTTGAAGGTTCTCCAAAGAATCCACTTGGACACTCCTTCAGGCAATCCCCTTGGCATGGGTGGCAGGTGATGCTGTTTAGCCCAATCCTTGGTACACTGGGCTTCAGGTGGTCTTGAAAAATCCCCATCTCAAGACTCCACAAACCACACTTTTATACCAGCTTGGGAGGGTAACAACTCTGCCCCACCCACAGCCACAAAAGCCAATCGAGCCAAAGGACAATTAAATCAAATCAAACAATCTTCCTGGCTGCAAGCACCCAGCTCATACCTGTGCTTCAGGTGGTATTGGAGAAATCCCCCTAATTTTCCCTTTGATAAGGATTGCAATGGCCCTCTTTGTCTCTTCTAATTGCTTCTACTTTGACGTCTATTTTGTCCGCTATTAACATAGCAACTCCTGCTTTCTTTTTGGTACCATTTTCTTGGGGAATATTTTTTTTCCATCTTATCACTTTAAGTCGGTGCAACCCTTGAGGGTGAGAGGGTTTCTTGTAGACAGCATATAGTACAGATTTTGTTTCCTAATTCCATTCTTCCAGTCTATTCCTTTTGATTGGGGAGTTTAGTCCATTAATATTTAAGGTGATACTTAAAGAGATGTGTGTTGCTTCCTTTCACCTTATTATTCATTTGTTGTTTTAGTCTAGGTTTCTACTTTTTCAGTTCTTTCTTGTATTAATTTCTGTTTCAAGGTGTCTGGGGCTAGTTTCTTTCTTCCTCTGTCCTTGAACTTGCTCAAGTTATTTTCTGAAGGGTTGCTTTTCAGACATGTATTCTTCATCTTGCTTTACATCATAAATCATGAAGATTTTTCTCTTTCCTCAAACTGAATTGACCCATTTTTGCTGGGATCATAGTTAAATCTGGTTGGCCATTGATAGCATTTAGCACTGTAGAATGCTTTGGTTCCACGATCTTTTCTTGCCTTTCATAGTGCACTGGAAGTCAGCTGTCATTCTGATAGGTTTCCCTATATGTAATTTGTTGTTTTTCTTTTGTGGCTTTCAGGACTTTGACTTTGTTTTGGGCATCTAACAATTTACCTATGATATGGCAAGGGGAATTTCATTTCTGGTCCTAGACTATTTGGTTGTCATTATGTGCATTCTTGATATGTATGTGTTTGCCTTTTTTTAATTTAATTTTATTGATGCTTTGTGCCATTCATACATCATTTTACAATTTAGATCCAGGCATAATTATTTCCTTCCCTTCTACCAACCCCACCCCATCCCAGATCATGTATTCTGCCTATAACTGTCCTGCATCTTTCTCCGTTTTTTTTTTCATTTTTAGCTATAAGTGATAATCCATGAGTACAAGCATCCTTCATGCAAAACCTATCTGCAGGCTGTTGTGCCCAAACACCTACAGCCCCACCATCCAGTGGGGGGTGACAGGTTGTTTGTTCAATCAAGTTGATCAAATGAGTGTCCAGACTACATCGCTGTAGTTTCATCATTCACCCCAATCGCAGCCTTTACATTCTACCACGCCCCCTCTTCCGCAGATTGTTCCCTAGGCTTAGAAAAGGGGCACAGGTGGATGAGAAGTAAAACAGTCCACTCTCTCTGGAGCTGTTGACTTGGACTCTGGTCAATTCTGGCTGTTTCCTTTCGTGGGCTGACAGTTTGTCCAGGAGTAACCTTTCGATCCTACTAATATTTAGTGCTGCTTAAATACCTATATATCTAATTGCTTGGGTTTGCCTTTTTTTTTTAGTTTGGGAAAATTTTCATCTATTATTCTGTTGACAATCTGATTGATGCCATTCTCTTGGGATTCTTCTCCTTCTTCTATCCCTATGATGCAGAGGTTTGATCTTTTTATCGTGTCCCACATTTCCTGGTTATTCCATTCTTGTGTATTTTAAAACTTTTTGTAATCTTTACTTGAGCTTTTTAGTTGTTTCGTGTTATCTTCTAGGTCTGATATTCTTTTTTCTGCTTCCTCCAGTCTGCTTCTGAGGCTTTTTCACATTCTTTCCTGTTGATTGGATGAGTGCTCATTTTCCTTTTTTATTTTATCTTGTGTTTTCTTTATTATTTCTACGTCCTTTTGGAGCATCTCAATCTTTTCTTGTAGCTCCTTGTTTTGCTCATTGGTTTCCATTTTCATTTCGGTATGGGTTCTTTTCAGTGTTTCTACTTCCTTCTGGAGTTTCTCATTATCTCCATCTAGGTCCTTTCACAGTTTTTCATTCTCTCTTCTTAGTTCTATGATTTCTTTGAATACATCTGTGATTGTTAATTTACATCCTGTATCCTGGGCAATCTCTACTGAGGTCCCATTGAAGGGGTCTTCCACAGGCTCTGTAGAGTTTGACGTGGGGTTATTCTGGGCTTTACCCATATTGTTTTTTCGTTGTGCTTTTGGCATGTCATTTACTTTTTGCCTGTATTCTGATGCTAATCTCTAGTGTCTCTTCACCATGTTGGAGGATTGCTTTTCTTGATTCCTTCAGGTGCCTTTGTTGTAGTCTCCTTATTTATGGAGTATTGACTTGCTTAGATTTGGGGTTTTCAATTTTGGTTATATATTGGAAGGTATAGTTCACTCTTCCCTTTCTGTTTAGCAAGAACTGGGTGGATAACAGCCGGAATGTCACCTTCTGAGCACTGTAAGTTCTCTGCTGCCAGCTAGTTCTTCCGGGTTGGTGGCAGGACTTATTGGAACCTCTGTCCAGAGTTCTAGTTGGCGGTGGTGGGGAGGTGTTGTTCACTTAGCCTGCACAACAGTACCCTGCAACTCAGCTCTCTGCTGTGGCCCAGCTGCAACCTCTATCCAACCCAGGCTAAATTCTGTGGCCTCACCTCCCAGGGTTATCTGCTCCCAGCTGCCCCCCCACCCACCCAATGGCCTGTAGTATGCACCAGCAGCAACCTCTATCCAACCCAGGCTAAATTCTGCACTCCTCACCTCCCAGGGTTCTCTGCTCACAGATGCTCCCCCTGTCCGCTGGCCTGTACTGCGCCCCAGCTGCTTCTTTGTTTTTTTTTTTTTTTTTTCTTTGTGTATTCTGGATATTAATTCTATTGGATGAATAGCTGGTGTAGATCTTTTCCCAACCTGTCGACTTCATCTTCATGATTGGTTGTGTACTGACTTTTAGTTTAATGAGATCCTATTTGTCAATTGTTGACCTTAATTCCTGAGCAACCAATGCCCAATTTATAAAGTCCTTTATAAAATCCTTTCATGCACCTATATCTTTTAGGGTACTGTCTATGTTTCTTCTAACAGTTTCAGTCTTAATACTCTGTTTTCCATTTCATCATTCTGTTGGCAAGTCTTTTTCCTGTTGTTTCTAATTTGACTTATTTTTTTAATTCCATCCTCATTTCAGCCTGCATATTCTTCAATATTTCTATCTCTTTCATGAATTTACTTTCCAAATCCTGAATTTTCTTCGTCATTTCATTCACCCTTATATTTCTATTTTCTTGAGCTTTCCTGTGAGCTTATCTTTATCAGCTTTGAGTTCTTTGAGTTGTTCATTTGTGGGTTCTTTAAATTCATTGAAATCTTTTATCATGCTTATGATTGTCCTTTTAAATTGTATGTCTTGGGGTTCCTCTAGGTAGTTCTCCTTGTAGAACACTTCTATATGACTGGAGTGGTTTGGAGACATACCATTTTTATTTTTCGTATTATTTGTACTCTTCTTTTGTTACTTATGTTCTGTTATGAAATTCAAGCCTGCTTTTGTTAAGTTGAGGTTTGATTCTGTTTATATTTTTGATGTAGCTTCATTGCTTTACAACCCATTATGCTTTTAGTTGGTCTGTGCTTCAGGCTCTTTCTTTTGTCTTTTTATTGGAGGGATGGGATGGATCCAGGATGGGCAGGACGTCTCCAGGAGGGCAAAGGAGCCTAGACCCAAGCGGTGGTGATGGGTATCAGCTCCACTGGTTCCAACTAGCTAAGTGAGGAAGATACGAGCCCTGGAACCAAGCAACTGGGGCTGGTCACAAGCCAGGGGATCATGACCCTGTAGGACAGGACTGTCACTCCCAGCTAGTCAGTGCTCTCACATAGCCTCAGATGTACAGAGTGGATGGGAACAGAAGGGGCTGGTTCTTACTAGCTAGTAGAGAAAGCTTGTGCACTAGAACACTGNAAAAAAAAAAAGAAGTACAATTGTGAACATACTTAAAGAAGTACAAGATTATAAAGAGCAAATCAAAGAATTAAGAAAAGAGAATGAAAAACTCAAGAAGGACCTAGAGAGAGAGAATGACAAACTCTGGAAGCAAGTGGAAACACTGAAAAGATCCCATGTTGAAAAAGATAAGGGGGGTGGGCTGGAGAGATGGCCTAGCGGTTAAGAGCGCCGACCGCTCTTACAGAGGACCCGGGTTCGATCCCCAGCACCCACATGGCGGCCGAGAGCCGTCTGAAACTCCAATTCCAGGAGAACTCCAGTTCCAGGGGAATTCGAGACCCTCTTCTGACCTCCGCGGCATTGCACGATGACACGGGTGCACAGACTTACATGCAGACAGTACATTCATACACATACAGAAATAAATAAAAATTAATAAAAAAAAAAAAAGAATATCCAGCCTTGAAGCAAATTCCTCACTGACAAACAACTGTCGCATGTCTATTGTGAAGTAGATCATCTTATAGGCTGTTTTCAAAATGTATGGGGCAGGTAAGAGCCTGAAAACAACATTCTATTGCACAGAGAGTAATTTTCTGTTTCAATGGCTGAATTTTCTATTTGAACCTGTTTTGAAATGCAAGCATTGTCAAAATACTGTACACATCATGATAAAATTCACAAAAAGAATGTATGTTGATTCCTTGGCAAAATTGAGCAGTTCAGCACATTCTTATAGCTCCACAGTCTCTGAGTGTCATGGCAGGAGTTCCTGGTGTTCTTAACAGCAATCTGGACATGTATTTTTGAAATGCAAGTATTTGGTTGTTCATCTTTGTCAAATTTTAATATCTTATTAGAGTGTCTGCATTTCATCAGTGTTCAAAAAATGTTTACTGAATTTAAAAGAGATTATGCTTGGTGCCATAATTTTTCCAAAGACTACAGAGTTAATTACAATTCAAAGCACACAGTTTCAAATTTAAGAAGATTGAAAATATCTTAATATGGCACATGTTGAAGTTCCACAGTTTATTTATAGGGTGATTTTGATTCTGCTTTGCTCTTCATTGCTGCAAATGTTAAATATCTCTCTGTCCTGCATTCAAAGTACTGATATAATTGGCCTATAAGAGCATTCACTTCTTTTTCCTTTAATATCATAAAGATGCTATATAGATAATCCACTTAGAGACTCCCCTTCTATGCTACTGTATTTAAAATAGCTTGTGTTGTTCATGGGGATTTATAAATTGAGTTCTTTAGTAAGGAGAAATTATAGAGTACTGGTACTTACATATCTCTTCAAGCTCTTTGAAAGAACTTCCCTCAGTCACAGTGGGGCTGATTTCCATCAAAGATTTTGACCATCTAGAGACTAACAATGAAAAAGCAGGAACTCACCCAGGAAAAACTGCAGATTAGATGAGTTCTTTTCAACACTGCTTCAGTGCCACTCCATGAACTTCTCTCTGGGGTTGCATCTGACTTCCTACCATGCCACATTGTTATTTCTAGAAGAAAATACAATCCCCAAGGAGAGGACTGGAATAAACTTTCCTTGCCATCTGTTCCTCCATAGCATTCAGTGTTGGGTCCCCTAGGATGAGCACATAACTGCATTAGAATGTGCAATGCCTTCACAGGTCAATTTTTCCCTTTTTATTCAAAACAATTATAGTTTTGAATGGTAGGACAATGGTAGTGCCACTAAGGACTGTAAGGCATTTTATGGGCATTGTTTTAGATAACTATTCTAGTTATCACTATAATAGGTCTAAATTATCACCACTTGATTTATAGTGAAGAAAAGAGAGACTCCACAGGATTTCTGATGTATCCAAATTCCTGTGGCTCTTCAGAGATAAAAGAAGATAAAAGCCCATCTCTTTTTGATGATTATAAGACTGTCTTCTATAAAACATGTACAGCCAGGAGCTTCATAAGATCATGTATCTCAGGCTCTTAACAAAGTCTCAGCATGGTATAATTAGCTAATGAATATAAATATCCATATCTTATGAGTTTCATATTTTGTCTGAATATTCAATTTAGTGTCATGTAAAGAGTTTCCAGGCAGAAATCAAATACTCTTCTCAAGGAATCTGAAGGGCTTTTTGAATTAGGAAGTTTCCTTCTTTTTTAATTTTTTTTTTTTTTTTGAGACAGGGTCTCCTTTTAGTCCCAGCTGGCCTGGAGCTCGCTATATAGACCAGACTGGCCTTGAACTCATAGAAATCCGCTTGCCTCTACTTCCCCAGTGCTGGGATTAAAGGTGTGCACCACTAGGCCCAGCACTAAAGATGGTTCTTAGCTGCCATGTGGGTGCTGAGAATCGAACCCAGGTCTTCTGCAAAAGTGGTCAGAACTCTTAGCTCTTAACCACTGAGCCACCTCTCCAGCCCTGGAAGTTTCCTTTTTAGCAATTCATTGATGATGTTACAGCTGTGTATTGAAGTGTATATCAGGTGGCTGTACTGGTTACCCACTCTACCAAATGTCACATTGATTGTTCTTCTAAAAGTTAGCAGTAGTATCACAATTTTACAAATGAAGATATAAGAACAGTAGAAATGTTATGTTCCCTGAGCTGTAAGTAGGGATATTTGGAATCTAGGTGTGACTGATATCTAGTTGTTTTTTTCTTTGTCATCTCATCACCACACAATTTTGTGAGTGATCATTTGTCGGGACCTTTATGCTCAGTTCTGCCTCCATGCTGTTAGTTCACCATCCACACAAACATACATTCTTTTAGCTTTTTTTTTTACATATTTATGCTAATGCGAATACTGAAATGTGTTTTTATCATATTCACACAACTCTAGGGAATATCATTGCATTATCTCATTTTCAAAAGCTTAAGAGAACTGGAATAAAAAAAAGAATGTAAGAATACAGAAAGAAAACACTTTGCATGCAAACACCTACCTCAAATGGCAGATCAGCTTTAAAATGTGTTATAGCAGATTAGCTTTAAAAGGTTTAGCCATTAGAGATTTTCCCATTTCCAGTAATATGGTCAATTGAAACTAGTTAAAATATTTTAATAGAAGTTTTCTTTTCATTAGAATTCCTTTAAAGGCATAAAGGCTGCAACCAATAAATATAATCATGAAATACCTTAGGGTCTTATTTAAGAAAATGAGAGTGACTGGTACGTGTTGCAGTATTTTATTCTTGACTGTGGAGGGAATGAAGGCAGGGTTTCTACTCTATACAGAAAATTAACTGCCTATGTGTGATGAGACCACGAAGATCAGGGTTCGGAGCAAAAGTCTACATCTCATGGGAAATTTGTGCTCAGTGTTCCCTGAATAGAAATGTCTCAGCTTGTCTTGGATGCACAGCAAGTGAAACGAACATGGTTTTTATGGACGTGATGGAAAGGACCATAATGATGTGCTCTTCCAATAAAAACTCAAAGAGAAATGTGGACTTGCCCAGGGGGGACCTCGGGGAACTAAGAAGTAGTTTTCTTTCAGTTTCATGACTTTCTTTCAGTAACAAAAAGAAAACTGATCATGTGTGCATATGTACCACTCCTAAAAGAGATCTGTTAAATCTGCAGAAATTAAGCAACAGGCCCATAAACCTTATTCAGTTTTCCTCCTTTTGGAAGAATATTAAAATAAAGTGGAGCTGGAGAGATTGCCCAGGGGTTAAAGCACTGGCTGTTCTTCCAGAGGCCCTGAGTTCAGTTTCTAGCACACATGTGGCAGCTCATATCTGTTCATGCCTCCAGTTCCGGGGGATCAAATGCCCTCCTCTGGGCTCTGTGGCCATTGCGTGCAGGGGTACACTTACAGACATGGAAGCAAAGTGTGCACGTGAAAAAATAAAAATAATTTTTAAAACAATGATGGTATATCCACATCTGCAGAATGTTTCACTTTTCAATAATGTGACAATAGTGACATACGACTGATTCCTGGAATCAGTCAAAAATGGAGTCTGGGGGCTGGAGAGATGGCCTAGCAATTAAGAGCGACAACTGCTCTTGCACAGGACCTGGGTTCGATCCCCAGCATCCACATGGCGGCTAAGAACCGTCTTGGACTCCAGTTCCAGGGGAATCTGAGACCCTCTTCTGACCTCCGCGGCATTGTATGACACGGGTGCACAAACCTGCATGCAGACAGTACATTCATACACATTAAAAAAAAAAAATTGGAGTCTGAACTGACTGAAGTTTTCAGTCTAGCGTCTGTGTCCTAAATTTCTCTCACCTTTAAAGTGGATTCTAGTAACTGATAATCACTTAAGATACCATATAATGTTTGTTTCCCAAAATGTGAACACATTGCTAAGTGTTTTCTCCCCACTTGTACATTCTAAGAGACACAAAACCAAAAAGGTTTACTCTGCAGAGAAATAACAGGCATAGGAAAGGCTGATGTCCAATGATTAGCTTACAGTTGCCTAACAGGGAGTGAAGGCATGACAGTGCTGACTTGGATATCCAGACAATCTGGCCAGTCTAGAGACTACAGGCACAAACAATGTCACCAGGGGCATCTGATAGTTATTTCTATGAGAACTGATGTCCCTGTGGCTGAGCTCTTCTAACAATTAGCTGTATTCATAAGGTGAGGACACTTTTTTGAGTAAAAATAAAATATATCATCTGTGCTGGATAGCTTTAGTGTCAACTTGACACACCTTGGTTGAGGGAGCCTCAGTTGGGGAATTGGCTCCATTGGACTGGCCTGTGGCCACATCTGTGGAGTATTGTCTTGATGGTCGAGGAGTGTGGGAGTGCCCAGCCCACAATGACTAGTGCCACCCTGGGCAGGTTGTTGTGTACTGTATAAGAAGGTGGGCTGGGCATGAGCCAGTAGAGAAAGCCAATGAACAGCACTCCTCCATGGCCTGTGCTTCAGCTCCTGCCTCCAGGTTCCTGCCCTGAGTTCGTGCCTTGGGCTCCCTAAGTGATGAATTATGACCTGGGAGATGTAAGCTGAATAAGCCCTTTCCTCCCCAAGTTGGTGTTGGTCAAAGTGTTTTGTCACAGCAATGGAAGACAAACTAGGACATCATCAGAACTTTTTAGTGGCACAATAAGGACCAATAGGTGCATTGCATTAAACAAAATAAAGAACTTCATAATGCTGTCTTTAAGAACACTTACCAGTTTACTCCTTCATTCATAGCCCGTTACAGAGCTCTAAATAGGAAAAGTAGAGGTCAGGGAAGGGAGCTATGGTCCCAAGAGCCTGAGTATATTTCAGGAATTATGAAGGGTTTTAGCACTTATTTCAAAGTTAGGAATAATATGTCAGAGAGATAAAATACTACAATAAAAATTTCGATATTTTATACCATCAGGAAACTGAAGTCAAGGTGGAGAATGGGCTTAGGTAGTAAATTAAGAACTATATAAAAAGAAATTATATGTACTATAAAATGAAATAGAGTGGTTCTTTGAGGATTGGTCACCGTTACTGGTTTTTTTTATATATAATTTGGTTTGGTTTGGTTTGATTTTGCTTTAGATTTCAATGTCAAACATTTTGTGTTTTTGTTATTGCTGGTTTGTCAATAGCCAGATAGAATCTCCAATCACTTGAACTGAAAAATCAGCATCATTTTAATAAACCTGACCAGAATTCAGCAGGGTTAGGTGGAGAAATATTTTTAGAAGTCACCATTTCAAGAATGTAAGAATGTGTTCCACTTTAATACAGAAATTATTAAAAGGTTCTGAAGAGCCAGTGAAATAGAGGCTGTTGAATGCATCCCTGGATTTCACAAAGTGACAGGAGAAAACAGACTCCCAAGGGCTGATGTCCACATTGGTATACACACATTCACACAGACACACATACTAATTAATTAAAATAGCTATGAAAACTTTATCCAGTGGGTCATCATTGAATGCTAGGCCTGCATAATATGTGCCATATTTAGACCCAGTTCAAAATATATGTGGTGAGGTAAATGTAAGTCCACAAAATGAATACAAGACTGTGATGCTTGCTGTACTCAATTTACCTCATAGTATTGGAGCAGAGCAGTAGTATATTAATTATTAAGGAGAGCTCTGTCTGCCTGTTGAGATATGAGTACTTAAACAAGCTTAATATTTTTAAGGTCACTAAACAATTTACTTCAATAGATACATTTAATAGCCAATTATAGTTTTATTCTCCTCAGTCTCCATGTAATATATTAGTTTGTTAGGGTTGCTAAAAGGAACTACCATATAGTGGGTAGCTTAAACAACAGAAATTAAGTTTTTCACAGTTATATACAAGATCAAGGACCAACAGGGTTTATTTCCTTTGATGACAATGAGAGAAGCTGGCTCCCCATGCCTCTGTCTGGCTTACAGATGACTGCTCTTATCCTGACTCCTCACATGGCCTGTGCAGATGTGTGCTTGTTGTCTCTAGTGTAAATTGTAAATCATAAGGAGTCTGATCATATAGGTTGATTCTTATAAGGAACCTGGTCAGCCTAGTCACTCAACACCCTAATAGCCTTCATTTTAACTGAATCACATCTAAAAGGCCATGATTCCAATATGATCATCCACAAGGTGCTGGGGTTTAGGAATTGAGGGTAAGGGACCACAATTTTGCCCACAGCAGTGACAGGGGTAATGCATGTGCTGAGACCCACAGTATAGAGCAGGAGGCTAAGGAACTCAGGAAAAGACACCCATTGGAATGGCATAGGTGATGCTGATTTTATGATAGTAACATTGAGAATAGCCATTGGAAAGTCACAAAGGCAATGTTCTTCCCTAGACAAATGGCAGCTTTCAGGGTAGAGGTATGGTTCAGCAGTTAAGAGCACATACTGCTGTATCAGAGGACCAGAATGAGATTCCAGCCCCCAATAGAGGAAGCACACTTCTGACAGTCTATAACTCCAACTCTAAGGATCCAGCATCTTCTTCTGACCTCTGTGGGCACTCACATATACATGAATAAACACACACATATACATATATACATATATATGTATATATATGTATTATATATATGTATTATATGTATATATATACATATATATATATATGTATATATGTATGTATGTGTATTTAATAAAAAGCAAAGAACACGACAATTTTGGAAAGAGAAGGAATAGTAAAAATAAGAAACTCTAGTCTTACAACAGGAAATTTGTGTCTTCTTGCTTAGAGACAATAACTTTAGAACATTTATTGTTTACTGCATGTTCCTAGATGCTTACGACCATTTCTGTACTGAGTTCTATGTAGAGGAATATCATGATACTAGCAGTAAAGTTATGGTTACTAACACAGGGATACGAGTTTTATTCTTCCGTGTCTTTCCAGGGGAGTCTACTTCTTTGTTTGCTTCTTCAAGATGTCTCTTGACCATTTTTGTGCATTTCTAGATTCCATTTTGTTCTGGATGCTTTACATGACTATGAAACCCACAACATATTTAAACCCACTAAACAACATTTAGTGAGTCCCTTCAACATTCAGGAAGGACAGTGTTAGATTCTATATAGGCAATAAATAGAAATGAAATTCGCCTTTAGTGAGGTGAAATAGTGTAAATGAAAAAATAAGATGGGTCAAAATTGGATTGGATTGTTTTCAGCTGAGCAATATGGAGAAGGCTTCTCCCAGTAAAAGGTACTTAGAGTTCATATGGAAGGACAGCTGAGGAAAGCAACAGCGAGCAGGTCAAGGCACAATGAAGGCATTCTTTAGACAAACATTGTACACGTACAGGTAGAGAAGCAGGGACTGCAGAAATGATCCAAAGGACAGGGTTGTGCCTTTAAGAACAGCAAAAAGCGCCGGGCGTGGTGGCCCATGCCTTTAATCCTAGCACTTGGGAGGCAGAGGCAGGCAGATCTTTGTGAGTTCAAGGCCAGCCTGGTCTACAGAGTGAGTTCCAGGACAGCTGGGGCTACAGGGAGACCCTGTCTCGAAAAGACCAAAAAAGAAGAATGGCAAAAAGATGGGGCTGGAGGGAGGGATGGCCTAATGGTTAAGAGCGCCAACCGCTCTTGCAGAGGACCCAGGTTCTATCCCCAGCACCTACATGGCAGCTGAGAACCATCTGTAACTCCAATTCCGGGAGAACTCCAGTTCCAGGGGAATCCGACACCCTCTCGTCTTACGGGACCTCGCACGGCAATTGCAGAGACACTGGTTGCACAGCCACTAAATGGACAAGACATTACATGCAATACACAGTAAAAAAAAAATAAAATTTTTTAAAAAGTTTATTTCTTTGTTAAAAAAAAAAAGAACAGCAAAAAGAATGACCCAACATGGACAAGCTGGACTCCAGTGAGAGACATTCTCTTTTTTTTTCTTTTTTTGGTCTTTTTGAGACAAGGTCTCCTTTTTAGTCCCAGCTGGCTGGAGCTCACTCTGTAGACCAGGCTGGCTTTGAACTCACAGAGATCTGCCTGCATCTGCCTCCCAAGCGCTAAAATTAAAGGCGTGCGCCACCACGCCCAGCACAAGACATATTCTAAATATGAAATACCTAACAAGTTTCCAGGGCTTCGTGCAACTCAGTTAATGTATCTGCTAAGCCTAATTTCCAAATGCCTTGTCAATGCCTGATTAAATGAGCAATGAGCCATAGGAGTTCTTTCTTGCCCTTAGAATGATGTATGAAATAGAACATGTTGATGTTGTGACAATCACCAGGATTTCTCTCTATGAATTATATTTGCCTATTTTTCTTGCTTCTGTCTTTGGATCCCATGTGAATATAAAAATGTCATCAGGCTAAAAATTCAGCTTGCTGTTTATTAATTGCCTGGAGTATTTATGGAATAATGCTGTGAGAGAGATGAGGGGAGTGAAGCAGCAGGTCATTAAGGGGTTTATGATTTACCTGCCATTCCATTTCACACTATTGTAGCCTATTTTATTTCCTTTTCTTACAAATGACTACTAAACTACACTCAGGATATGTGATGCCATGATCATTAAAATATCAGTTTAAAATCACACTGCAACAGGTTGAATACTTTCTTACTGCATGGCCTTGGGCAACTTAGTTAAAAGCTCTCTGACCTTAGTTTCTTCACTGTACAAAAGAATGCCCTCTTTATTAGCATTATTAAATGTGATACTTAAAAACATATATTCAGAACAGTGCATGTGGCACACTGTACTAGTCTAGTAGAAGTAGCCTTTATGACTTCTTAAATAGCACTTTGTGCAAAGTGTTCTGCTCTACATGCAGTTTAATTATGTCTGAGTAAATAAAATTGGGGATCATAGAAGCTAAGTAATAGCAAATACAGTGGAGGAGAAGGACACTGTTTTATTGCCATTTATCAGGCTACCTGAAACTGAGGACTCAATATCATCTTTTTCTCACACTAACAGTTTTATCGGTTGACTTGACTCAGCTAGGGAGTCTTCCTGGATTCCTTCATGATGTTTCAATGGAAGATTGTTTAATGTTATGCAAAGTCTCCCTAGAACTGAGTGAACATGAAATGACACACACACTGCAGGCAGCTATTGATTCTGTTTCCTAGGGGATGTGGTACTGTAAAATGGACTGATTCCAAGTAATCTTTCTGAGTGACTTGAGCTTCTCAAAGCACCATGACAACTTCTCTCTCTCTCTCTCTGTCTCTCTCCTCTCTCACTCTCTCCCTCTCTCTTTTCTCCTCTCTCTTCACATTTGTCCCTGCCTCCCTTCCCTCCACCTCTCCAAGCCCCTTCATCTCTCAATTCTCATTTCTTATTTTCTGTAGCTTCTCTATGTAGCCTGGGTTTCTATGGCTATGGGAATATCCTTACATGATATTTAGCTTCCAAAAGGCAGGAAACAAAGCTTGACAGTCTGTTGAAAGACTGAATGTCAGATCTGTTTAGCTGCTATATTCCCAGGAAAGAGCTATCCCAACATTACATTCCCCTATTTTTAAAGAGGAGAAAAGGATGATAATTTGGGATGAGAAAGTGGAACATGATATTGCACTTAAACACATAGGATGACCTTGTAAAAGTATCAAAAACTAGTCAAGGTGGACATTATCTCTCTTTATTATTCTGAAGAGGAACCCAAAGTGCAATGATGTTATAAGATAGCCAAAGTTAGTTCATTATTAAATGGATGAACTTGCCATTGGATCCTGGTCTTCAAATCTGAAAGCCAAGATACCATCCAAATTGGTTTACTGGGAGAACTATGCTGTGCCTTTCCACTTCTACTCACCAGGAGCACGGAATGAGTCTCCTTCACGTCCTCTGTGCAGGAGCATGGAATGAGTCTTCTTCACGTCCCCTGTGCATGCCTACAACTTTACTTTTTGTGCCTATGTCTGGGAACCTCCTCCTCTGAGGCTCCTTCATTGGCTATAAAACAGAGACAAGCATCTTCACCTAGGGATAAAATGAATCACGTGGGTTATATTCATGCAAAGTACTTGAAGCCATGCCTGATATATAATGTGTGTTGAATATTAGCTATCATTATGAGTGGGACTATTCAAATTCCTCAAAATAGAAATGTCTATCATCATATCTTTCTCTTTTTCATCCTTTCAAAATCAAGTCTCTTCTGATTGGCACAGGCTGTTTCTTACTGTACAAAATATCCCTTAGCTCCCTCTGTCCTGCATTTGAGATGCCTTTCTTTCTTGGCATTCATATGTTTCCACCCCTCTCTGCTTGTGGCAGCCACATACAGTCATGCAAGTTTAAGCAGCTCAAAGCAAGCATCTAAGGAAGAAGGGTGCACATCAAAATGAAGTTCAGGTGCATACTATCCTGACATTCCCATTGATCACAGTACCATTTTTATTTTGACAAAATTGCTCCCAGCACTTTCTGACAGGAGGAGATGGTGTCTTGAGGAGGAACACCTTTGAGTTTATATAAAGGTGCTGTGTAGGTTGGTAGTGGCCAAGCTTTTCCCTGTTGTTCCTTATTTGCCGTCACGGAATACCCCTCCTTTATCTACCAAATGCCTGTGAAAAGTTTGTGTCTTTACTTCCACTCTGAACACTTGGAGTTATTTAATAGATGCACACTGTGGTAGCTGTCAACTTCTGACTAATGAGTCCCAACTTTTCCCCGAACATAGCAACAGCTTCTGTGACTTGCGTGTCTCTAGCTGTCTCCTGGACATCTTCACCAGGATCTCAGGGGAAACTCAAATTCAGCATGTCAAAAACTCAGTTACCATCTGTAACCAGGAAATGAAATCCAGGTATCAGTGGTTAAGACTGCTAACTCTTGTATTTATCAGTATTTGCACGGTCAATCTCAGTTTTGCTATCATATGGAAATGTACATTGGGAACATCCTATACATGTTTGTGGGGGTCCTCCTGTGCCTTCCAGCTCAAACTGAGAGCATGGCAGGCTCTTGATCCCTAGTCCTCCATCTGCATTACCTACTTCCTTGTGCGTCAGTCTCTACCTCTTGGAATAAATGATCAATTTGGAGAGAAAGGTTCATCATGTTTTGTCTATTTGAAAGAGGTTAGAAGAGTGAGAAGTTACACTAGAATTCTCACTTGCTTTACCTGTAGCAGTTCATGCCCCGTTTCTTCATTTATTCTCTTTTGCACTATCCTGTGTGCTTTTCTGTCTCTCAACTGGTGGGTTTATTTATTTATTTATTTATTTATTTATTTATTTATTTATTCAAATGTACTGTCTGCATGTAGGTTTGTGCACCCGTGTCATGCAATGCTGCAGAGGTCAGAAGAGGGTGTCGGATTCCCCTGGAACTGGAGTTCTCCTGGAATTAGAGTTACAGATGGTTCTCAGTCACCATGTGGGTGCTGGGGATTGAACCCAGGTCCTCTGCAAGAGCAGTCGGTGCTCTTAACCACTAGGCTATCTCTCCAGCCCCTCAACTGGTGGTTTTAATAAAGCTGCTATATAGGATCCTGACATCCAATCCATTATTACTTGTTTTGACACAGCTGGCAGATATGTCCATGGACAGGACAAATCTAATTTGTCAGCCTATGTAATTTGCTTTCAAAGATTCTCATTGCCTACTGGATTGAATTCAAGTGCTCCTCCTGATTCAGCTCTATGTCCACCTTTAGGAAGCTTTCTCTGGCCACGTGTACTGAAAGCTTCCCTCTGTGCATTCAGGATGCTTTCATTTCATTATTGCATGGTTCTTTTTGGTATAATGCTTATCTTTGTCTTTTTCCCTACCTCTACACTAAAATCTTCATGAGAACGCAGCCTGCAGCTCAGTCACTTTTGTATTTAAAATTTGTAGAACATTTCTTGAGCTATGTTATGTAACATGTTAGCAATGAGTCAAAGATAAGGTTAGAATTCAGTGATTGAAGAGGATTCATGGAAGAGGGTGAGCTAGTCTGTAAAGAAGAGAGTAGTTTTAATGAACCGAAGAAAGATGTACACCCTTCCTGGAAAAAGGATCTGAAGAGGAATGATAAGTACTCAAAGCAGAAATGAACAAAAGCTTTACTGAAACCAGGTAATCTGGCAACAGCAGAATTTATATGAGGAAGTTTTCTTGTCTATTATATTTTGGTATTTTTCTATATTTCTGTTTTCCTTTTCATCATTATATAAAACTTCTTTATGTTTATTTAAGTATTTTTATTTCTCTAAAGACAGAACCCACTGAATCTGGGGTATACATGAGCTGTTTCTGTATTTTCAAATACAGACAAGTCCAAGTATTTTCTTCCTAAACAGCCAATGCTCATCTGTTTGTTTCTTTTTTATACTCATGGATAGTATTTGAAAGAAGAAATATAAAGCTGGAAGGTAACCCTCTTACTTTGGAAATTTCTGTAAAGTGTTTAAGCCATTTCAGTTGATCTTATATGTCATGCTTGGCTTCAGTTGTTCACTGGACACACCTGGAAAGAGGGAACCTCAGTTTAGGAGTCGCTATCAGATTGCCATGTCAGGCTTCACAATACCTTAAAACAAGAAAGCTATTCTATTCATACATATTATAAAAATGAGAGGTTCCATCATTTCCTTGGGAACTGCTTTCCATCAACAGAAACCTCTTCTATGTCCTCCACCTCATCTGCAAGTGTTTCTTCTATCTAAAAAAGCCAGGACGTTTTCCAGGATGCCATCATCTTTAAATCCTCATATACCTGGAGGCCATTTTCCTCTTGGCCATTCTCTGCCACTCTCAGATTTAAAATTCTGCATATTCAAGTTTCATTGCAGTCAGGGTTACCTGCTGTCACCAACCCTCTACTGACCAATCATCACTGTGATAATTTTTCAACTTATTGTCCCTCTTTTACCAGGTATGTTGGCCCAGCCTTTTTCTGTCTTTTAATCCCATGTATTACCTCTGAGTCCGAGATTTTCCTATTAATGGCTTTTTCTTCCAGTCACCCTTAGCTCTCATTCTCACAGTGACAACTGGATGCTAACAGTATAACTAATCTACTCCCCAAACACTAAATCTCAAGCAAACATCTGGTCCTCTTTATTTCCATGTTGCTTAGTCAAGAGCTTGCTTAAACCCACCCTGAGCTCTAGGTTATTAGTCCTTTTTCTATTTTCCAATACACCCTCCTTTTTTCTTCTTGTTTAACTTAACATACACCCCATGGTGAATTAT
This sequence comes from Rhizomys pruinosus, assembly GCA_009823505.1. Classification (NCBI taxonomy): domain Eukaryota; kingdom Metazoa; phylum Chordata; class Mammalia; order Rodentia; family Spalacidae; genus Rhizomys; species Rhizomys pruinosus. The sequence continues at coordinate 514,136 of VZQC01005585.1, forward strand.
TTCAGTAACTCTGCATTCTATTGGAGTTAACCTAAGGTTCTTGGTATTTGAATACTTCACCATAGCCATCTGTAATATATATTTTCTTTGGTTTTTTTGTGGGATTATTTCATTTTTTTCTTTTGTTCTGTTTTGTTTATCCTTGTAAAACCTCCTCCTGGATGAATTGAGCGACCTGAATTACAGGATGGGTAATGTTTACACCAGTTCTCAAGAGACTCTCTTTGTCATAGGTTTAATGTTCTCTACTTCACTTGGGCCTCCAAGCACCGTCATGCTCATCTACATGTGTTCATCTCTCTAACCCTGCCATTCACAAAATCAAAACTGGATCTTCTTCAGTCTTTTCTGGAACTTCTAATTTCATCACACTTTGCAGCTTAACAGAGAAAATAGTTGACTTCAAAATTGCAATGGAGTTTTCTTCAAGTTACCATGAGTGTAGAAAATTCAAGTCTGTATTGATTTCCCCCTCCTCTCTGGCTGGTATTTCCCTCTGTGGGATATATTTCTATTCATGATTTGAGGTTCAGTTCTTATCCCTTTCAGGGCTTTTGCATAGTTGAGTTTCTTTCTTGCTTTCCTATGGTCAAATGTCTCCATCTCACTAAATCATTCAAACCGACTTTCAATATATAGAACTCTCTTCATTTACAAGAAAACTAAAACTAAAGAGAGGATCTGCTTCTGAAGGTAATGCTCCATCTCTCCCTTCCATAACCACGTGGCTCACCTCACAGTTTGTATTCAAGGCCTCATCTGATTTGTTATCTGAACAAGACTCACTATCATTAAAGAAATCCTTTCCTTCTGATTTGCCTCTTTATCCAGCTTTTCCCACTGCCTGATGTCAGCATATTTCAAGCATAGTTCTGGATTCAAATTTCATGGTCTGTGTGTTCTACCCTGAGCAAGATCATCTAAATTCATTGCTTTAGTTATGACTAAAAATCAGATAATTTGTCAAAATATGTTTGTTCAGATTAAGCTTTAGGGCTGCACATTCAACTGTCCTTTGAATATCCTAGTACCCAACTTATGATCTAATTCACATCACAGCCATCCTGAGGTATTTTGACAAAATTTAGTGGTATCACATTTCACTTTGCTATATACACCAGAAAGAATGAAATTCTCCTATATCGTCACCACCACCCCAATGTTCAATTACACAGCTCTGTCACTCCCCCCCAAATATCCTTCATATTAATTCATTTGTGTCAACCTCCATCACCAACTAAGACTGCCACCATTTCCCAGAGTACAGGGAGCCCTCTACAGCCTTGGATTCAACACCTGAGACTTCAACCAACCACCCATTAAAGTACATTTAGGAAAGAGAAAAATAACAATAATAATATCATAATAAAAACACAATCTATGGGGCTGGAGAGATGGCCTAGCAGTTAAGAGCGCCGACTGCTCTTGCAGAGGACCCAGGTTTGATTCCCAGCACCCACATGGTGGCTAAGAACTGTCTTTAACTCCAGTTCCAGGGGAATGCGACATCCTCTTCTGATCTCCATGACATAGATTGCACTCAAATATTAAGTCTATTCATATGAAGTACTTGAGCATCTGTAGGTTTCATTTTTCCTCTGGAAGTCGTGGAAACAATCCCAATAAGGACCAAGAGGCAGTTATCTGTTTTGTAATAGTAGAGATACTAACTTGTCTTCCATGTGTATTTTGAAATTTTTCAATGTAGCCTACTATGCAGTGATAACATCCTATTCTCATGGGAGACATGGCAATATCAAAACACTTAGCTTGCTATGACTGAGTAGTCAGAGGCAGGTACTGCTGGAATCAAGCAATAAAACTAGGAATACTGCCTAACATCCTAAGGACACAAAATAGGTCCCCCAAACAAAGAATCATAGGGTCCCAAATGCCAACATTGCCAAGGTTTCAGAAACTACTGGAGAAGTAGACAGCTTTCTATGCCATGCAATTGAATCTGTCATGTACACACACACACACACACACACACACACACACATTCAAGAAGACACCCTACTCAGGCTCTGTGTGATCCAGTCTCTCTGCTTCCGTGGGTCATCCAGCAGCATGTTTTCTCTCAGCCTCCTGTTCACATCACTTTCTGTGGACTGCGCATCCTCTCATCTCAGGACATTTGCACTTTTTTCCACAGTCTGAAAGGTCTTCACCTAATACAGCATCATTTACTCATCAAAGGTCAGTCATAGATCATTTTCTAAAAGGACCTTTGTATGACTTCATCACAAAGATGATTATTCTGTGTTGGTTTTATGTACATTCGTGGAAGGTTTATGTCATATAATATAAGTTGATTCTCACTAATATTTAAAGCACAAAATTGGATATTTATTTCCATTTTTATTTCACATAAAGTTAAATTGCAGATGATAAGTTGTGGAACTTAAACTTCAATACTAAGTCCCAGATAGGCCAAGTGACTTGATATAGGATACACAGCTTTGTAGCAGCCTAAAGCTTGACTCTAAGCTCTTCATTGTCTGGTATTTCCTTTATTCCTTCCAAATAAGCATCTATGTATTTATTTAAGCCTGTAGATGTTTCCCAAGGTAACTCATGTATGGAGTTCAGTGAATAAAGCAGATTGAAAGAGACTAAGCTTTCATAAGAGACAGCCCAATACAGCCTCAACTAAGACACTTTATATCCTTTACCATGGCCATGAAGAATATAGTACAGAATGACTGGGATATGGCAATTAAGACTTGGAAACAGGTTTGCTACATTCACATGTGCATTGTCTATGGCATCTGTCACTACCTCAGTATTTGAAACATTAGATACATGTGAATTCTAAATTGAGAACACCAATACTGTATAAGTCACTTCAAGATATCACTGAAATATTTGCTTGAAAAATTTCACCAAGTAACATGTATGTGAAAGTCTTCTCTTTTTTTTGGGCTTTTTGAGTTTGAGGCATGGTCTCCCTTTAGTCCTAGCTGGCCTGGAGCTCGCTCTCTAGACCAGGCTGGCTTTGAACTCACAGAGATCCACCTGCCTCTGCTTCCCATGTTCTGGGATTAAAGGCATGCACCACCATGCCCAGCTGTGAAATTCTTATTATTCCTTAAAGTCATTGATCTTTTTTTTTTATTGATGCTTTGTGTATTTCACACATCATTTTCCAATTCAGTTCAGGCATATATCCCCTTCCCTTCCCCCCACCCCACCCCTACCCATCCCGGATCATGCATTCTGCTATAACTTTTCTGCATCTTTCTCTGCTTTTCTGTTTTGTTTTGTTTTCTTTTTTAACAATAAGTGATAATTTGTGAGTACAAGCATCCTTCATGTAAAACCAATTTGCAAGCAGTTGTGCCCAAACCCACACAGCTCATGGGTCCCACCATCCAGCAGGGGGGGGGGCTTGTATGTTCAATCAAGTTGATCAAATGAGTGTCCAGTCTATATTGTTGTAGTTTCACCATTAACCCCAATCGCACCCTTACATTTCTACCAACGCCCCCTCTTCCAGATTTGTGCCCTAGGCTAGAAAAGGGGCACAGTGGATGAGAAACAAACACGTCTACCTTTCTCGGAGCTGACGTCTTGTTGACTCTAGTCAATCTGGCTGTTTTCTTTCATGGGCTCCAGCTTGTCCAGGCAAGACTTCTTCAATCTTACAATGAAGACCAATGCGATATTTAATATTACGGTATTTAAACAGTTAATAGATCATAGCCGTTGATCCTATTAATGAAGAAACACACAATTATATAAAGTATTTAAACAGTACTGATTGTTATGTAAGGTTACTTTGTATAGACACAGATGTTTGGATGGTATGTTAATATTCATGAAATTCATTTTTCTTCTGTTAAGTATGGCAGGGTTTCGTGTGGTGTTATAACATCTCCTAAACCATTAGAGGATGTAAGCTTGTGGCTCAGCCGTGGGGTTATTCCTCAAGGAGAGAGAAAGCAGTAGCCAATTAGGATTTGGGGTATACAGACAGATGGCTGCCACTGCTGCACAGTATTTCCAGCAGATGAGGTGTACTGGTGCTGACGGAGGATTTTGCTTGATTCAGGAGACTGATTGTTTCTTTATTGATTTAGTGGCTTTGGTAACACTCTCTGGCTTCCAGAGACCATCTGTATACTTGCAAGTGCGGTCCCATACAGCTTTCCAATGTTTATACTTCAGGTCTTCAACAGCCAGGGACTTATCGCCTCTCTTCCTGCAGAATCCCAGTTGGAGGGCAAGAAGCCTTTACCTTTTGTGGGGGCTTGGATCCCTGGCCAACATTCCTTGTTAGAATAATCCATTGGTTGATGTCAAGCTTGCCTGTAGTCATATATTTTGCTTATCGTGCCAGCTTTAAGGAGACTGTTAGCATCTAGATTGGTCTGAATGAGAGGAATATCTTTCACATTTTTCTATGTCCATTAGTCAATTTAAAGAAGGCAGTTTTACTGTTTTACAAGAGAATACCTTCAAACACTGGCCTCCAATCTACAGCTGAGAACACACCTCATCATCATCCTATTTCGCCTTATTCTGATGGGGGGGGGAGTTAAGGAAATCTATTGTTTGAAAAACCTTTGCGGGGCACCTAGAAGGTAGGCTTCGGTAGGAATCATTAAAAATAGTTGTTTACTAGTAGGATCCACAGAGGGGCCTGCTTGTCTGCAGCAATCTGAGGCTTCAATGCCCAGAGGAGTCAATCCTTCTGCTGGCCTTTCTGGTACATCCTACTCATTACAAAGCTGCATTAAGTTGGTGATACTCTGGCCTTTTGGAAACATCAAATCTTTCCCATAGTTAGTTTAAACTTTGTTGCAAGGTTTTTGACAAAAAGTTTTCATAGCTATGCCTATATCCCCCTTTTTTATTTAAGGTTTTTTAGTTTTTGACCCATGAGTCCTCAAAAGCAGTTGTTTTATAAACCTGTAGGGTGGAATCAGGCACAGATTCATCAAGTTTCACCCAGGCTGTTTGTGGGTTACTGTAGTGGATTAACTTGGAAACAAAGTTTATTTTTGAGTTAAAATCATCCTAATAGGTGAAAGAGGATTGCTACCAGGTGATACTATAGGACAGCAAAATTATGGAGAAATTTGTTTATAACAATCCCAAAGTAATTGTATACAGATTTTAGTTAAAGCTAATGGGGACAACAGCAATTTAATCACCAATTAACTCAGATGGCATTACCGTTTTAATCAGCTTTCAAAAAACCAATGTTTGTCCAATATGCCATATTTACTTTTACTAAGTCCTAAAACACCATGTATCCTGTAGACAAGTCTGGGCAAAACTGGATCTTGTTGAACTCACGTCAATTAAATATGCACCAATCGAATATACACCCTGTCCCTCTCCCACCCCTCCCACCCCCTCCGAGTCACATTTCATCAGCCTCTGATGCAAGCTTTCTGTTGCTTTTCTTTTATATATGCATCCCTATCCACAGAAATATTTATAACTGGGTTATTGGTAACAGCACCCACATTGAGATACCATTATGGTTTGTTTTCTGGGACTGGTTACTTACTCACTTAACCTAATGTCTCTAGCTCCACACCCATTTACCTGCAAAGTTCATGATGTTGTCCCCTTTACTTGCATAGACTCCATTATATAATACTGTACCACATTTCCTATCCACTCTCAGTTAAGGGGCCACCTGGCTCGTTCCAGCTTTTGCTATTGTGAAACAGAGCGGCAATAAACATAGCTGTGCATGATCGTTGCAGTAAGATGTGGTCTTGTGGGTATATACCCAGGCGTGGATAACTGGGGTCAAATGGAAGGGCTCATTTTGAGTCTTCTAAGGGTTCTCCCACTGCTTCCCATAGTGGCTGCACAAGTTACATTCCCACCAGCAATGGAATGATGTTCCCCTTTCCCCACACCCTCTCCAGCACTTTGGCATCATTTGTTTTCTTGATCCTAGCCAGTCTTACTGGAGTAAGATGTATCTTAAAGGGGTTTAATTTGCATTTCCTTTTTTTTTTTTTGAACACTTCTTAGGTGTTTCTCAGCCATCTCTAATTCCCTCTGTGAAGTCTCTGTTCAGACTTTGCTCCATCTTCTGAGTGATTCAGTTTGGTTTTCTTTCTTCTTGTTTTTTGAGTAGCTTGTACCAATGGAAATTAATGCTTTGTCAAGGTTACTGCTGGAAGTGGCCTCCCATCCTGTGGGGTTTTCTCTTCACTTCCTTATTGTTCCTTGATGTCAGAAGCGTTGAGTTTAATGAGGGCCCATTGGTCAACTGACGACCTTATTTTTTGTGCAGCTACGGCGATTGAAGAAGTTTTCCTACACTAGCACTGGTAGGCTGGCGGCCAAGTTCTCTCTAATCACCCCAGAGTTTGGATTTCGCGTTGAGGTTTGATCCATTAAAGTCATGATCTTAGTCTAATGGAACAGGCCAACTCAACCTGTATCAAAACAACATGTTTCCAGTCAAGAAACCTTAGGCAATCCTCTTTGGTATGTCTGGTGTCATTTTTGGCACAATGCATCAAAAAGTGTTAGCAACATTTAGATGTTTCATTAATATACAGAACACAAATACTAAAAGCAGTGCTTTGAAAAATGCAAGATTTTAGTTTTTTCCGTTTTTGTTTTTTGATTTTGGTTTTTTTTTTTTTGTTGTTTGTTTTGTTTTTTTCTTTTCGAGACAGGGTCTCCCTGTAGTCCCAGCTGTCCTGGAACTCACTCTGTAGGCCAGGCTGGCCTGGAACTCACAAAGATCTGCCTGCCTCTGCCTCCTGAGTGCTAGGATTAAAGGCGTGCGCCACCACGCCCGGCTCTTTTTCTATTTTCTCTTGTGAATGACTTATTCCAGTTAAATGTTATAGTGATAAAGCCTAATATACATTTGAGAGGTATTTAAGAATAAAATGAATAACTCCAGTTTCTATAGTGAATAAATATGCCTACACACATTTGTCATGTATATGTATTTTACATATACATAATAGATATACATTATATGATTGTATGAAATGGGAAACATGCTAAAATTTCCAGGAGTATTGCCTTTTCCAGCCATAAAAGTAAAACTGAAAATTTATCTACCTGAGAAATGTTATGAAATTAGTAGCTGTTTCTTGACCTTTCTTTTTTTAGGGGGGCGTCTTTTTGAGACAGGGTCTCCCTGTAGCTCAGGGTGTCCTGGAACTCGCTATGTAGACCAGGCTGGCCTTGAACTCACAAAAATCCGCCTGCGTCTGCCTCCCAAGTACTAGGATTAAAGGCGTGCGCCACCACGCCTGGCCATTGTTTCTTGACCTATCAAGGCCAATGATTTGTTTTAAAATTTTACTTATTTTTATTTTATATATTCCCTGCATGTATGTAATTGCACAGGTGTCATTCAATGCCCATGGAGTTAAGAAGAGGGCGTTGGATACCCTGGAACTGGATTTATACACAGTTCTCTTTTTTAAATTTTTATTTATTTTGTATGTGTATGAATGTACTGTCTGCATGCAGGTTTGTGCACCCGTGTAGTCCAATGCCGAGGAGGTCAGAAGAGGGTGTCGGATTTCCCCGGAACTGGAGTTAAAAAGATGGTTCTCAGCCGCTATGTGGGTGCTGGGGATCGAACCAGGGTCCTCTGCAAGAGCAGTCAGCACTCTTAACCACTAGGCCATCTCTCCAGCCCCTATATACAGTTCTTATCCTACATGTAGGTGCTGGGAACCAAACCTGCGAATTCTGCAAGAGCAGCCAGTGCTCTTAACTGCTGAGCCATCTCTCTATCCCCAATGATTGTTAAAGCAAAAGGCACTCACAGCATTTTTGAACTTACAACTGTTTAGAAATATTTTTTCATATAAAAAACTACAACTAATAAATTGCTATTAAAATATTTTCCACATATGACCCAATTTAAAATTACATAATTTTGATTATCAAACTATTTTTGTTCCTTTCATACTTTCTGTACTTTTAATTTAAATTTTATAGTATAAATGGCTTGGTTGGTTTGATTATATTATTCGATCTATGTTTTTATCTTTTCTTTGAGAACCTTTTATCTCTGCATGTTTGATTACTATCTGAAAGAAGCAATTTTATAATCTTTCTGAACTAAAAAAATCATACTCACTATATGATAGTTGAATGTGTTTGTAATTTGGGAGCTCTGTAATTGCTAAGATTATCATTATAGGTTGAGCATGACATTAAAAAAACTCATTTCCTTCTGTCTTTAACATATAATTTTGATATATTGCTATTTTCTGAAAGTCCCTCATTGACATTTCTCAGGCCCAGGAAGTTGCATCTATTAACATATATTATGCTGTATTGTGACCCTTATTTCTACTTTATGAGGGGAATAGAACACATTCATAAAAGAAAAGCTACTTCAGAAGTGGAACCAGTGGCAGAGAAGTAAACTGAGTGTCAGATGTGTGATTGCAATGCTTGGCAAAGTTATCAAAAATTTCCCCAAAGCATATTGGAAAACATCATTCATGAAAGAACCCCCCTCAGTCCCCCCCCAATCCTGCCTACTTAACCCCTGAAAACCACATCTGTTTCCCAGTGATAACTTTTAAAATGTATCCCTTTCATGTCTTCTAACAGGAAGTGGAAATGGAGCAAAGTTTGTGTTCACCAACATTTAAGAGTCACCCTGGGAGCCAGTCAGATGATTCTGTGAAAGATTCAGACCAGAAAGGCGAGGAGACATCCTTAGACAAGATGTCACCCACGAGTGGTCACAGCCACAGCATTGAAGGTCAGCGCAATATCTTGATGTCACTTCTGAGATCAAACCTTATGCAAAATCAATGCTCAATATGTGAAATATATTGAGATTTTAATTTAAAAATTAGTAAGAAAATTGATGAGAAATATTGTTTATAAAATGCAATTTATGGTAAGTGACAATATATACTAATGCTTCTATATTTATTAAAATATATTTTAACTTTCTATAAACCACGGGCCATGTATTTTCAGTATTAGACTTTAAAACCAGGCATTTTGCCATTATCTATATTTTCTTTTATGAAAGATAAAAGAAAAGCATATTTTTGTCTCTGTGGATTTGAAAAGGACAAAATATATGTGACTGCCAGTGGCAAAATAAAACAGTAAATAAAAATGTGTTGAACATCTATTTTTCAGAAACTTAGACCAAAAGTGCCTAATGAATTTGGAATAAAACCTGAGTCATAATTTAGACAAACCGCTGTAAAGTTGATAGTGATTTAGAATGCTATTAAAATTTGTACTTCAGCCAGGCTGGTGGCGCACGCCTTTAATTCTAGCACTTGGGAGGCAGAGGCAGGTGGATCTTTGTGAGTTCAAGGCCAGCCTGGTCTACAGAGCGAGTTCCAGGACACCTGGGGCTACAGGGAGACCCTGTCTTGAAAAGACCAAAAAAAAAAAAAAAAATTCGTACTTCGTATGTTAGAAATTGAACTACTAATATATGTTCAACAGTGATAATAACTTATTTATAAACACAGATAACATTTATTTCAGAGTAGGCACATTCAGGATTTTTTTCAGTCTTAGCTAAGTAATATATAATGTGAGTTTTGTGATAGTTATTACAGATTATAATCAGTGCAACTTTCAGATTGTCAACTGGAATACGTCTAGCAAACGTTTCCAGCCAACATGAGAAGTTAGATTAGTCTATGGAATATCCCCTTTAACAATTTGGGAAAGCATAACACACTTTTCTAATTAATGCGTTTTCTGTGAACCAGAGCACCAGCATCATCCAGAGTCTTATTAGAAATTCAGAATTCTTGTGCTTATACCAGTTCAGCAAGATCCTCACATGGTTCATGTACACATTAAAGCTCAAGAGGCTATACTTTATGACAGTACAGACTGCCTTAGGGCAATTTACATATGGCCCATTTGGATTCCATTTAGCTTAAGCAAGTAATTTGGAGTGGGAGGTATGTTGAGAAGAGTAAAGGGAAGTTTGCTAATGATGGATGGGGGCATTGATCTTTAAATGCATGTAAATTGGTATCTCCATCTCCATTCATTTTCAGTTCATTTGGATATGTCTAAGGACTATCCTCATTCAATTATATATCAGTCTTGAATAATTTCTGCCACATCTATTTAGCTTGTGATTAAACTTTATGTGTCCTTAGTTGAAAGCAAAAGAAAAGAAAATTACGTTAAGAGAGTCCCCCAAAGGGAAGCTTTAGTGAACAATTCAGCTCTTGTATCACTAACTTGTAGAGATCTTAGAATGGGAGGACAAAACTGAGGCTGATGAGCTGTTGGAAAACACACTCAGATGTCATGAACTAAACAGTAAAACACAGAAAGACAAAACGCAGTGAGGATTAACACAGCAGGTAATTTCATTTTCATTTTATTTTATCTATGCATTGAAAAGGAACTTTTATTTTTAAAAGAGAGAAACTTCTTTCACTATGAGACATTTTGAATTCTTTCATGGTACCCATATTTCTGATCTGATGAGATCACTATAAACTACTTTAATATATAATTCATTTTACTTTGACAAATTTTGTACTTTGACAAATTTTGGACTTTGACAAAACCTACACTATCAGAGTGCATTAGTAATGCTATCCTACTTGAAGATTTATTTTATTCCAAGGACATAAACACATATGTCAAAATAGTGTGATATCTGAAAATTTTCAGATTGTATTTGATTGTATGAGTGGCTCTTAATGTATTCACATACAATTTAAACATCTAGGTAACTAGCTTTAAATCTTCCATGGCTCAAGTGAATGATTCTTTACTATTCTTCCATAAACTTTTTAAATTATACTTACCCAATGTTATATAAATAAACATACATAATTATAAAAACAGTAGAAATTTAGATTTTGGATACCTAGTATCTCATATTTTTAGAATTTAGTAAGCAATATAAATTGCTAACTCTGTCCCAGAACTGTCAATGCTTGTTGGATGAAGTCCCAATCTCTATCCTCAACTACAGGCCCTGAGCATCACAGGAAGAGAAGTGTTCATTACCCAAATTTCTATACCTGCTGATCCACCCCTAGATTCCTGGATTCTGGTTAATTTGCTTCATCATCTCTTTTGTTTGTTCCACTTTGATTGCTTATGCCCTGGTGTAGGTCCCAGCATGACTCTTCTGTATCCCTGTTATCTTATTACATTTACTTTTTTTTTTTTTTTTTTTTTGGTCTTTTTGAGACAAGGTCTCCCTGGAGCTCTGGCTGTCCTGGAACTCGCTCTGTAGACCAGGCTGGCCTCGAAATCATAGAGATCCACCTGTCTCTGCCTCCCAAGTGCTAAGATTAAAGGCCTGTACAACATGCCTAGCCTTTTACATTTTTTTTGAGATAGATTTTATAGGCAAGGTTTTCAGTGATTCTCAGAAGACTTAATATAAATTCAAGTATCAAGCATGCAAAATTCCTAAGTTCATGAACTTGGGTGATGATATAGAGGTGGGAAAAATCAATTAGAACAAAGAATTTGACTAATTGTATACATGAACATTTTGAATTTAAAATAGTTTGAAATCTGAAGTGTTTCAAATTTCAAAACTGTATTTAATGTCAAAATATTCCTTTATTGCCACCTCACTCTCTCTATGAATAATGATAATATCTGATAACTATATACTACCTATGCATACACTAGGCAAAATACTAAGATTTTTTTTTTAAATGTTGATTGGCAATTTCATTTGTATAATATATTTTAGTCATCTCTACACAAAATTCCCTCTTAACTGAAACCCTTCTTCCAACAAGTCACCCTCCTCCTTTCATGTGTGCTTTTTTGTGTGACCCATCGAGTTTAATTACACTCAGTTATCCAAATGTGAGTGGGCAGTTATTTACTAGATCATGAGCAATGTATCCAAGGCTACATGGTTGAAGAAAATGCCACTCTCCCCTAACAACTATTAACTGCCCCTAGGATGGGGCTTCACCGATCCTTTCCCTGCTACTGTTGCCTGACTTTCTTGTGCAGCTGTGAACAAGTATCTGCTCATCTTAGATATGTCACCAATGAAAAATCAAAGAAACGATCCCACCAAGTGAACCCTGGTGAAGCAGTGGGTTCCTGGAGTTCCTTATAGGAATATGGGGACTCAAAGGAGCTGCATCTCTAAAGTTCCCTCTCAGCCAGCCACACAAAGAGACCCACAAGCTGCATTCTTGGTGCTCCCTGTTCAACTTGCAGGGACTTCCACATTCTCTTTTTGCCCTAGTAATTATTTACTGCTTGCCATAGGGTGTGGCTCCAGGAGACTAAGTTTTGTTAGTTTGCTGGTTCTTAAAAGCTTCCTTGCTGGGCATGGTGATGAACACCTTTAATCCCAGCACTAGGGAGGCAGAGGCAGGCAGATATCTCTGAGTTCAAGGCCACCCTGATCTACATAGTGAGCTCCAGGCCAACTGGGACTACAGGGAGACCCTGTCTCAAAAAGACAAAAAAAAAACCTTCCTTCATCCACTAATCCCACTAGAAGAACAAGTTTCAATTCAGAGTACACAACCACCACCATGATACTGGAAATGGTATATTCTATACCTGACCTCATATGACAGGCTCAAGTCAAAGTACTGGTGACTAACACATTGTGTAAAAACATTTTCAGGCTGAGTATATAAAATGTATATGAACCATAAATGGATTTTGTGCTTAAGCTTCTGTCCTTATATCAAGGACTTCTTATTAGATACATGGAAATCTCCAAAAAATGGGGAAAATTTTTCTAAATCCAGAAAATCCTAAGTATTTCAGTCAATGGATGCTCACCCTGTTTTGTAATGATATACAAATCTTTGTAGAATGTTCATCAGATACTTTGTTTTTTTCTTGCCCTTTTTTGAGACAGGGTCCTCCTGTACCCCCAGCTGGCCTGAACCTCACCATGTAGACCAGGCTGGCCTCCATCTTACAGAGATCCACCTGACTTAGCTTGCCTCTGCCTACTTCTGCCTTCCCAGTGCTGAGATTAAAGGCATAGGCCATTGTATCAAGCACTCTTCAGATATTCTTTTTTTTTTTTTTTTTTGGTCTTTTTTAGTTCCAGCTGTCCTAGAGCTCACTATGTAGACCAAGCTGGCCTTGAACTCAGAGATCCACCTTCCTTGGCCTCCTGAGTGCTGGGATTAAAAGTATGCACCACGCCCAGCCTCTTCAGATACTTTTATTTGTTTATTTACTTTTTGTATTTTTGAGACAAGGCCTCCCTTTAGCCTGAGCTGGCCTGGAGCTTGCTCTGTAGACCAAGCTGGCCTTGAACTCACAGAGATCCACTTGCCTCTGCCTACCAAGTGCTGAGATTAAAGGCCTGTGCCATTAAGACAGCTTCAGATACTTTTAAAACAGTAATTTGCCATTAAGACAGCTTCAGATACTGTTAAAACAGTAATTTGCCATTAAGACAGCTTCAGATACTTTTAAAACAGTAATTTGGCGGCTGGGCGTGGTGTGCACGCCTTTAATCTAGCACTTGGGAGGCAGAGGCAGGTGGTGGATCTTTGTGAGTTCAAGGCCAGCCTGGTCACAAGCGAGTTCCAGGACAGCTGGGGTACAGGGAGACCCTGTCTCAAACAAACCAACAAAAAAAAAAAAAAAAAAAAAAAAACAACAACAAAAAAAAAACAGTAATTGTAGAAAGATAATTAAAAAAAAAAAAAAAAAAAAAGAAAAAGTGTCCTTGATTCGTTATGGAGAAACAAAGACCCCAAATAGCTAAAACAACCCTGGAGTGAAAATGCATACAGGGGGAATCACCCTACCAGACTTCAAGCTATATTACAGGGGTTATTAGTCATAAAAGAAAGCCTTGTCCTGTACAAAACAGAACCATGCCAATGAACAAAACTGAAGATCCAAACTTGAATCATACAATTCAGCCACCTCATATTCGAAAAAGGGGCAAAAAAGCTCATTGGAGGCAAAAAAACTCTTTGGAGGAAGAAAGATAGCATCTTCAGAAATGGTGCTGGCAAAATTGGATCACCATTGTAGAAGAAAAAAAATTAACCCCCTACCTCTACCCTGTACAAAATTAACCAATGGATCAAGACTTCAACATGAAACCTAAAACTCTGAAGTGATAGAAAAAAAAGTTGGTAGCAACTACAAGACATAGGAGTAGGAAAAGACTTTTAAACACAACAACAGCTGCACAGCAAATAAGGTCAACAGCTGACAAGTGGACCTCATTAAACTCAAAAAGCTTCTGTACAGAGAAATAACACAATCAAAGAAATGACAGAGAAACCCCAGAGTGGAAGAAACTTCCCACAGATACATCTGACAGAGTCACTAACATCCAGAATATATAAACTACTCAACAAGAAAAAAAAAATGACCCACTCAAAAGATGGAGTAAAGAGCTAAACAGAGATTTCACCAGTGAGGAATTAAAGCTAGCTGAGCAACACGTCTTTAATCCTTAGCACTTGTGAGGCAGAGGCAGGCAGATATCTGTGAGTTCAAGGCCAGCCTGGTCTACAGAGTGAGTTCTAGGACAACCAGAGCTAAAGGGAGACACTGTCTCAAAAAACCGACAAAAAAAAAAAAAAAAAAAAAAAAGGTGTTCCACATAACTAATAATTAAGGAAATGCAAATTAAAACCTCTCTAAGATATCATCTCCCTTCAGTAAGTCTGGTTAAGATCATGAAAACAAAAGACACCAAATGCTGAAGAGGTTGCTTACATTCCCAATACCTGTAGGACTGTAAACTGGTACAACCACTGTGGAAAGCAGTGTGGAGAACCCTTAAAAGACTCAAAATGAGCCTACCACCTGAGTCAGTCATACCACTCCTGGATATATACCCACAAGACTCATCCTAGCACAAAGATACATGCACATCTATGTTTATTGCAGCTCTTTTCACAATAGAGAAGAGTTGGAACCAACTCAAATGCCCCTTAACAGACAAGTGGATGACAAAAATGTGGTATATCTACACATGGAGTTCTGTGCAGCGGTAAAGAAAGATGACATCACGAACTTTTCAGGTAAATGGTTGGAACTCGTTGCCATTATGCTAAGTGAGGAAACACAGTCCCAGAAAAACAAATGGCAAATAGTTTCCCTCATTTGTGGATGCTAACATCAAATCCCCAGTTGAAAGACATGCTGAGCAATTTTATTATTGTTATATTTCTTTTGTTTTTGGTCTTTTTGAGACAGGGTCTCCCTGTAGCCCCAGCTGGCCTGGAACTCACTCTGTAGACCAGGCTGGCCTTGAACTCACAAAGATCCACCTGCCTCTACCTCCCAAATGCTAGGATTAAAGGCGTGTATAATGTGAATCTCTTAATGGGCCCTAGAATTACCTTACCACTTATTCTCAGACATGATAATTAATGTATATGGGTGGAAGGTATGTATTCATATTTTAGGGTAATATAAAATTAAAGGGAAAAATTGTGAATTCTTAAACATATTTTGTAATTAACATACAATTTATTCCCAGAGGACATAATTCTGGTACATGTATGACATTTATATAGGCATATTTTGGAGCAATACAAATGGGAGGGAACAACAACATAAGGACTGATTCAAAGAAGGTATTGATACAGTTAAATTCTGCCCAAAGCAATAAACCTCTGCAGAGAAAAACTTTCAAAAGACTAAGAGAAAGATACAAGACATATATGGCAGAATGAATGTACTGGGGTGGAGTGGGGGGAAGGCAAAGGGGAATATGTCTAAATTGAACTGAAAAATGATGTATGAAATACACAAAGCATCAATAAAAGTATATTTAAAAGAAGGAGATATGTATTTCATTGCTAAAAGGTTAGTGGTGGCACCATGCTTCTTATGAAGAAGAAGGATCACTTAAGCCCAGAGGCTGTAGACAAGGCAGGAAAATGTAAAGAAGCCATCACCTGTAGGGAAAATAATCACACAAAAATCTCTAGATGAAATGATGCTCAGTATAGGATGGGTGATTAATCTTCATCAAGTTTATCTTAACTTGTGATTTTTCATACCACAATTGCCTTCTCTTCAATTTTATTCTTTAAAACATAATTTTAATTTTAGTTCTCTTAATCATCAACATGTAAAATACTGACAGATAAAATCTATCTTAAAAGTCACTCATTCAAGGCTTTTTAAAATAAGCCTTGGAAACTACCTTCTGCATTTTGTTTTCTGCTCTAGTAAAGCTAAATTCATTCCTTATTCATGTAATGAACATTCATCTCTAAATTATTGTACAAAACAAATTAGAGACTTTTTATAGTCAATTTTTTCTACTGTTTAAATACTAGGCTCCTTCTAGTTATAAATATTTCTAAGATAGTGACATGTGCATAATATACGTAAGGGATTTATCTCATAACTTGTTTTTCATTTAAGGTCAAATATTTAGTGTAATGCTACTTGAGAAATTTACTCAACATTTATAAGAGAAGCATTTTCGTTATTTCTTGTAATTCCCCACCAGTCAAGTGTCTATGATGCAGCTGAGAAGCAGCCCACACTCAGACTTGTTCATTCCACTGACTTTCCTAATGGGCATGTTGTTATTCAGCAAGCACTACGTTAAAGGATGACATGTTATCAAAGAATTCATTGTTTACCCTCCTCATGGGAAGTGATTTAGATGCTGGTTATTCATTTCATTCCTTTACCTGAAAATTTACATTTACTGAATTGTATGTAGATAAGTGGAAAGAGCGATCAAGTCAGCAAAGTAAATAAGCAGAAACAGTCTATATATTAAAATGCTACCTTCAAGGTGGAATGACAGTCTTTTCTCTAAACTATTTTCTAATAATCAAATTAAGACAAGAGAACACTGAATTCCATTTACAGCATTCTGAAAAGCAGTTATTTTATCATAGAAATCACTGTCTGCTGACAGGTATTTATTTCTGTATAACTTGAGTTCTACAGCTTAATTGTCTTGAATCCGTGAATCCCCTTGGATCAGGAAGGAAACGATTTCTTAAATACTGAAAGTCAACAAAGTTAAATGAAATCGAGTAACAGGATACTTGAAAATTAATAGCAACATCCGTTTAATAAAAAAGGCTTCATTTCGAAACTTATAAATAAGTCAGACATCTAGTCGCAAAGCAGCTTCAGTCAAGATCATTGTCCCCATGTGTTCTGTCTGCCTGATTTGCATCTCACAGAATAAGGTTTAGAGAACAGAATTTGAGACCCTGTGTCTGAACACATTATAGACCACATGAGGCTCCCAGTTTCAGAATTATTTCCTACATAGGGACTTTAGGCAATTTCCTGGTTTTGAATTTTTTTATTCACATCAGAGACATGTCAGTAAGAAAATATTATCAGTTGTTCACCATTTAAAAACATCTGGGGGAAGTATTTGGTTTTTCATATCAGTGGTCAATTTTATTTATTTATTTTTTTGGTGCGGACATGTTTCTTTTTACTTTCTTTTCCTCCTTTAGACAGAACCCAGGGTTTCATGTAGGCAGAGCAAGCACTCTTCAGTGGAGCTATATCCCCAGTGCTTTTTGTTCTTAAGTTTGAGTTCACCTGCAGTTTTTCGCTGGCTCCTCATGTGTCACTTCTATAGATAGACAGTGAGTGAAACACATTCCAGAGTGAAATCACGGCCCAGCAAGAAGAGGCAGCTGGGACTTAGCTATTCTGAGGAACAGGTAATGAAAGGTCTATTCATGAAGTTTTTCACATGGGAACTACGAGTCAGTACCTCGGAATGTTGGAAATTGTCCATTGATTAATAAACAAAACCCAGGAACACATTTTGAGCTTGTGCAGGGTCATGTTTAATTTTAAAATGTGACGCCATCACAGAATGGAAACATCAGATAAAAATATCCATTTTAAAAATCATTCATCTTACATTCTTTAAGCTGGAAAGAACGAAATATCATTTGAATATTCTGATTGTAGAATATAAAAGATGTGCATCTATTTATACAGAGTATCTTGCAGTGATGTTTTCATCTGCCCATTCGCTTACTCACTCACCCAACAAATAGTTTTTGAGTGCCCTGTATGTGCCAAGTACTGTTCTAGTTGCTTGGGGACATTAAGGACTAAGACAGAGAATGAAACCTAAAACTTCCCCTTATGAAACTTATGGTTTAACAGTGAAGCCCACACAAAGATAATAGCAATAAGAAAGAAAAATTATATAGCAAATTAAATAAACAAACACTAAGGGAACTACACACCAGGAGCAAAGGAATGGGGCATGGTGGAGTTTTATAATTTAAATCAGGGTGTGAAGATTAGCACAGTCGAAAGAGACATTTAGTCAAAGGCAAGAAAAATATGTTGGTTTTCCTCATTAAAAATAAATATGAAAAGTCATACTTTTATATATATATATATTTTTTGTCTTTTCAAGACAGGGTCACCCCATAGCCCCAGCTGTTCTGGAACTCACTCTGTAGACCAGGCTAGCCTTGAACGCAGAGATCCGCCTGCCTCTGCCTCTCAAGTGCTAAGATTAAAGTTATATGCCACCCACACCTGGCTTGAAAAGTCATACTTTTAAACATAAAGATATACAATTACATTTAAAGAAAAATCTGGATGATCATTGCCCGCAATTGGAGTGAGAATATTATTGTATTCTAAAAGGAACAATCTGTGAGCGATCCTTTCCCAAAATTAGAGTGAGTTTATTGGTTGTACACAGTCACCTGAGGTTGGAGAAAACTCTAGGCAATAAGATCCTTGTACTGACCACTGACACAACACAAAGGGTGTGGAGAAGGACCTTCCTTAATGTTCCACTCTGACTCATGAAGCACGGTGTATAACTTGACTCTGGCCTTTGGAGAAAAAATCAGGCAGGACAGCAGAGAGCAAAAGGCTCAGGCAGGGTCTGGATAGCTACTCAGAGCCACACATGGGAACTAAACCAGAGTCGGTTATTCTAGGGAAGCTTACGTGGGAATTCAGTTTCCTAATCGTTTTTGAAATTAGAATGTTAGTACAAAGATGAAACCTGAGATCTCTGCCACTTAAACTGAATTCATGATTCTATGTGATTATCTAGGCTAGCCTGCTTCATACAACTCTGAGTGATCCAAAATCACACAGCAGTACGGCTCTACCAATGTGGTAGATCTACAGAGAGAAGTTTACAGAGAGATATTAATTATTCAATCCTAGCCAGATTGAATTTAAGAATCCAAAAATATAATCAACAAGGATTAGAGTATAGCTCAGAAAGCTTATTACTATAAAGTAATGAGTTTTGAAGGAATAGAAAGAAGCAAAATAACAAATAAAGGGAGGGATGAATAAAAAGATAAAAAAAAGACAAAATGCAAAAACTGAAGCAGAAAAAAAAGAAGCAAAAATGTCTGCACAGCTTTTGAAAAATAGCTAGAATCCAGTTACTAAATAGTTGTATCTCATGGTGATAAACACCTGAATCCCAACAATTGGCAGATAGAGGCAGGAAGATCAGGAGTTCAAGGTTATTCCCAGCTACATAGTAAGTTTGAGGCTAGACTGGGTTACATAACAAAAGAGAAGAGAAAAGAAAATCAGAAAGGAAAGGAAAAAGAAGAAATTGTGTTGTTAAGAGACAACCATAAAGTGAGAGCACCAGCGACGTCCATAAACTTAGCAAACATTTATGGAGCAGGTACTGGACACCTACCAGGCCCTTGGGTTGGTACTGGAATGGTAAGCATATGAAGACAAAGATTGTGTTCATAAGCAGTTTATCACTTAAGGCACGTGGCAGGCACAAAAAAACAAATGGCCAGGAATATTTACACTACAGAAGGACACACAGGAAGCATTTCTACTATCTGGACTCAGCTGATTCATAGGAATACTCATTGAAGGAGGGTCATGTTAAAAATATAAAGGAAAGCTGTTGGAGAAGATGAAGGGAGAGATGTGTGAGGTGGAGGAGTAAGGGAAGATGGGAATTTCAGGTAGAACCAACAAAGTGGTAGAGAGACATCAACTGTGAGGAGCTGGGAATAATAAGAACCCTTCCATATGTCTGATGCTTAGTAGCTCCTTTCTGAAAAATATCCATGTGACCTGGGGCTAGTGTGGATGTTAGAGTCTGAACCATGGGTGAAACAATTAAGGCTTTTATTATACCCTGCCACCATATGAAGACTATTAATTGATTGATACCTTAATAAATTTTAAGGATTGGAGTGGAGTGGAATAGGTGTCCTTTTCCTGGATAAAAGTTTGTTTCTTGTTTTCTGTACATTGGCCAGTTGCAGGTTTCTATATTAATCACCATCTGCTGAATAAGGAAACTTCTCTGGGAAAGTTGAGAGATGTACTCATCCTATGAGTAGAGGTTGCACTGAAGAAGTGTCACTTAGGGCAAAGCATCTCATAGACACATTCACTGCATTTGACCAGATGGTGAACTCTGTAATGGTCTCCATCTGCTGCAAAAAAGTTTGTTTGACAATTGGTGAAAGGTAAACTTTTCTGTAAATATGAGGATGCATATTTAGAATACAGTGAGAAATTATATTGGTGTAGGCATGTGGTAAATTGAGCTTTTCTCCAGGAACTATGACCTCTCTGTGTGCAGCTGGCTATGTTTACAGTACACACTTAAGTTCCCTTCCATTGAGCTCTGGGGGAGAGATGGTCTCTCACAGGGATGAGGCAATTGGTAGGTTAACCAGGCTCCAGTGGATGAACCTACACTGAAAGACATTTAGGGACACAAATCAGACTCTATAGGCCGTGTGTGTGTGTGTGTGTGACATTAAATTGGGTGGGAAGTGTTAATGGGAGTTGCAGATAGAGGAGGGGATCTAAATACCATCAAATTATATTGTATGAAAGTCACAAAAATTCAATAAAATTTTTAAAAATGGAGTGGAGTAGTTGGTCTCTTTTCCAGCAGGGAATAAAGAAAGCTGTTACTCTAGAGACGATCTTATGTCTTGAACAGTTCCTACATGCAGACTGGAAAAATGCTGTTACATATGCTAGCTAATTAGCAATGTCACTTTATTAAATTCAATTGTAAAATTACTTATTATGGTTTTTAGTATATTTTCCAGCATTAAGCAAAATACTTGGTTTAAAATACCTATTTTCTCCATGCAATTAAAAATATGTTGATTGTTCTTTTAAGAATTTCATACAGTATTTTTGTACATATTAAAATCCCTCTCCCATGTCCTGTCAGAAATCTTCCCACCTTTCTACCCTCCCCCCTCCACTCTGCTTCTTGTCCTCTCTCTAAATTGTTCAAGAACTACAAAATCCAAGCACGGATGGTAGATGAGGGCCCATAGCTCCAGCCCTAGCCTAGGAATTATTGTGATATCTCCTAGAAGAGGGAGAGTCAGCTGTCTTTGAGGGTGATCTTGGTAGGCTGACCATGCTCCAGGGGATGAAGCTATCCCCATGAGTACATAGGAAACACAAATTGAACTACATGCAATTTTATGCACATTTAATATTAGATGTATTCTATTTGACATAAAAAGTCATTATAAATATTTTAATTTTGAACAGATTTCAAGTTTTTGATTAATAGAGTTTCACATGTTTTCAAAATATGTAATAATAGTTATTACTACTGATACTAATAATAATTAGAACACAAATGGAATGAACCTTTTTTGTGAAGTTACATCGACACAGAGTTATGTGTTTCTATATTTGATTTTTCTTCTATGCTTGTAAATATGCGAATAGTGCTAAAATAATAGCCTATGAATAAATTCTGCATGTCATAGCTCCGATTCCTCATTTAGAACCTCTGAGCTGATGAAATAGTATGAGGACTCAATTAGAAGAGTACATAAAGTCCTAAGCAGAAGGTCTC
The DNA here is from genome assembly GCA_009823505.1 of Rhizomys pruinosus. Lineage (NCBI taxonomy): Eukaryota > Metazoa > Chordata > Mammalia > Rodentia > Spalacidae > Rhizomys > Rhizomys pruinosus. The sequence continues at coordinate 535,893 of VZQC01005585.1, forward strand.
AGAAATTCTAGAATGATAGCCACATATATCTGTAATGCTTGCTATGAAAAGCCAGCCCATCATTCTTAAGATCATCCTTTAAAAAACATTCAGACCTTTTGAAACACACTAGGAACTTTCTCCTCTTAGCAGTTACTTTGGTCTAATATTTCCAATCTTAGCATCCTAGATAGTCTCAGATTTACGGCAGGCTGTGTAATGATTCTCCAGGGACTTGACGGAACCATTGCTTTCATAATCATTGGGGAAGAATTTGACATACCACTTTCAAACTTAGTGTCCTCATTTCAAAATACTAGGTATCATATAAATGTCTTCCCAAGCTGCCCCTAATAATGGTGTGTTGTTCTTTATGAAGATAATGTCACCTGAAGCCTGTAGCTTTAAATTACATTAAATATTGGGAAATGGTAAAGAACTTCAACATCCTCCAATTTCACTTGATACAGTTCAGATTAAAACAGGAAAAGAGTGAAAGTTCAGATGATTGATTGTCATTTTTAGTGAACAAATTTGAGGAGTCTGGTGAGCATAAGTAGATATCACATTTTGAACTGGTATTTGCTGTGAGTATTTTAACCCCATCCTTGCACAGCAATAAGAAATCATCTTGTTCAGATTCACTCTTGATGTTTTTGATTGTGTAATACCACAGAACAATCTATTCTAGTTATCCTCTCCTAAATAACTATTTTCTAGAAGGAATGTAATGAAAAGTGTGTGCAAGTATATTTTCTGTAATTGCAGGAATAAAAGATTATAAAACTTGCCATAGCTCTTTTTTTGAATACTTTTGTTGACTAAAATTGCCACCCAATTCTAAAGTCCCAGCTTTTTGTTAAGTACTGGAAATTTGGGGAAAAACATAAGATAGAAGATAGAACTGATTTAAGTGTAAGTCTAAATCTCTGCATCAGAAGAGGAGAAGGTGAGGTTTAGATTTTAGGAATGCATGCAACAAGAAGAGCAAAGTGGGTAAGAAATTCCTGATAAACAAAAATCAGCATGAAGTCTAGATGAGCGAATAGAAAGAGAAGAGGGCATGGAATTATCAAAGAAGCAAGCTTTAAATTTTTTTTTCCAGTGTTAAAAGACAGCAGGAATGTTAACATGAAAAGAATGGCATGATCCGCGAACTAAGAAGTGCACGCACAGAACAGGGAGAGTGCAGAGTAGAACCCCACATTAATTCAGCAGTACAGAATTCCAGAATCTTCTAGGTATGGAGAAAAACAGGGTTACAAAACAGGCAAGTGATAATGTTTTCACAAGAAACTCTGGATACTATAAGGAAATGACCAAAAGCCTTCTTGAGAGTTCATGTCTGCAGACTTACCTAAAGAGTTAAAACTAGCCGAGTTCATGTCTGCAGACTTACCTAAAGAGTTAAAACTGGCAGAGTTCATGTCTGAAGACTTACCTAAAGAGTCAAAACTGGCAGAAATACCTGAGAAACCCCCAACTGAGAAAGTAATTTAGAAATTATTGAGCATAGATTCTTTGTGTTGTAGAATGTATACCCAAAGTGAAATCAAATCACTTTAACTTCTCATGATTGCCATGAACAAGGATCAGAGATTTTGATCTCAAATTCCAAAATTTAAAAACACACATGAACAGAATTACTCATGAGTGAACATCAATCAGAACATCAAACATAATATTGAATTGTCGAAAAACTCATGACAGAATTTAGAAAATGTAAACACAAAATTACATGATAGAGAAAACACGATAAAATCATCAGGAAAAGAATATTAAGAGAAAGTGATTAAATGTTAAAAAATAGAGATGGGCTGGAGAGATGGCTTAGCAGTTAAGAGCACTGTCTGTTCTTGCAGAACAGCTGAGGTTCAGTTCCCAACACCCACATGGCAGCTAAAAACCAATTGTAATTCCAGCCCCAAGGGATTGGATGCCTTCTTCTGACCTCCATAGGCATTACACAACACAGGTGCACTTACATATGTGCAGGCAATACACTCATACACATACAACAAAAATAATAAAAACAGAAATTAGAAAAAAGGGAAGTATAGAACAAGGAACAAAGTAATAGAACAATATGCTATAAAAATAAACAAGATTTAGGAAAGAACCACACAATTTCAAAGATAAAAATGACTGAAATATGCTGAGTGTGGTAGCTTGGGACTTTAATCTCAGCATTTGAGAGGTAGAGACAAGTGGATCTCTGTGAGTTTGAGGCTGACCTAGTCTACATAACAAGTCCTAGGCCAGCCAAATCTATATAATGTAACCCCGTCTGGCAAAAAAAAAAGAAGGGACTGAAATGTAAAACAAAACAAATACTCATAACAGATGTGTTATGTAACTAATCATCTATTTCTGAAAAGAAACATTAAGACCTGGAAAACGAATCTGAAGAAATTGTACTGGATTTAATAAAGATGTGAAAAGCAATGTGAATGTTTAAAATCCATAAAGGACATAAAAAATTACATAATGTATATTTAATTCAGATCCCAAATTATAAATTGTGTGTGTGCATGTGCACATGAGTGTATGTGTATGTGTGCATGTGTGTGTGTGTCTTGTGTCTGCATTTATGTCCAAGCACACATGACATGGACCTCCTGTGGAAGTAGGTATGCAACCTTCCAGAGTTCACTCTCATCTTCCTTATGACTGCACAATGCTCTCTCTTGTTGCTTGCTATACCTTTGGCCCATAAGCTTCAGGCCAAGTCTTTCATTTCCTCCTCCCTTAATCCCACTGTATGAGTCCTTAGATTACAGCTTTTTACATGCTGATCCATCTCTCCAGTACCCACGGGCAAATAATTTTAAAGCACCTGAATCTTAGATTCAGAAAGGACATGAAGAAACACTGAGACAAATAAAAATATTTTCATTTCAACAAATGATAGTGAAATTCAGAACACTGCAGAATTACAAGAAAAGGACAAGCAGAAATGCAAGCAGATAAAGGAAATTATCATTGAAAATTATCATTGAATTGTTTATTGAGGAGTCCATTACCAGTCCAGCTGGTAACAATTGAAATAAACAACTGAAATCTAAATGAATATAAAGTTATATCATTAAAATATTAAGAAAAATACTTTAAATTTTATACCCAGCAAAATTCTAATTTGAGAATGGCAAAATAGTGGGGAGCAGTAGAACTGTGCAGTGCCTGGGTGAGGCAGAACTGACTTGGGCATTTACAGTACTACTCCCTGCGCTGGAGGCTTGGGATCACCTAGCAAGGCTGCCCCATATTGCGAGTCCTCTTCAATAGAGTGCTTGAAATGCTGGAAAGGGCAATAAGGAAAGAAAGGGAAGTTTAAAAAGTACTAATTGAAAAGAGGAAGGCAACCTATCCCTGTTTGCAGATGATATGATAGTTTACCTGAGGGATGCTAAAAACTCTACCAGAAAAATCCTAGAAACACTGAAGAGTTTCAGTAAAGTGGCAGGATACAAAATTAACCTAGAAAAATCAGTAACCTTTCTTTACACAAACAACAAGCAACTGGAGAAGAAATATAAGGAGACCTTCTCACTCAGAATAGCCTCAAAAAATAAAATACCTGGAAACAAACCTAACCTAAGTACCAAAGATCTCTATAACAAAAATTTTAATTATTTTTTCCTTTATTTGTTTATTTTTTAAGTATTCTACAATATAAGAGCACAGTTGTTTTCAGATCACATTGACGTTGCTCAGTTTGCCATACAATTAGGTAATTGGTGCTAGCATCCATGGATGAGGGATACCATTCTTCATTTGTTTTTCTGGGACTGTGTTACTTCACTCAGCATGATGTCTTCTAGCTCCAACCATTACCTGCAAATTTCATGATGTCATCTTTCTTTACTGCTGCATAGAACTCCATTGTGTAGATGTACCACATTTTCTCTATCCACTCATCAGTTGAGGGGCACTTGGGTTGGTTCCAGGTCCTTGCTATTGTGAAGAGAACTGCAATAAAAATGGCTGTGCATGTATCTCTGTGATAAGGTGAGTCTTGTGGGTATATACCCGGAGTGGTATGGTTGGGTCAGGTGGCAAGTTCATTCCAAGTCTTCCAAGGGTTCTCCACACTGATTTCCATAGTGGCTGTATGAGTTTACATTCCCACCAGCAGTGGATGAGTGTTCCCCCTTCCCCACAACCTCTCCAGCACTTGATATCATTTTTTACTTGATCCTAGCCAGTCTTACTGGAGTAAGATGATACCTTAGAGTGGTTTTAATTTGCATTTCCTTAATTATTAGCCATGTTGAACACTTCTTAAGATGTTTCTCAGCCATCTCTAATTCCTCCCTTGTGAAGTCTCTGTTCAGATCTTTGCTCCATCTATTGAGTGGGTCATTTGTTTTCTTTCTCCTTTGTTTTTTGAGTAGTTTATATATTCTGGAAATCAATGCTTTGTCAGATGTATATGTGGTGAAGATTTCCTCCCACTCTGTGTTTTCTCTTCACTACCTTGATTGTTTCTTTTGATGTACAGAAGTTTTTGTGTTTAATGAGGTCCCATTTGTCAATTGTCAACCTTAATTCTTGTGCAGCTGCTGTCTGAT
>VZQC01005585.1:543839-563669 GCA_009823505.1 Rhizomys pruinosus
TTTTTTTTTTTACCAGTTTCATCTATGTGAGAATAAGTCAGAAGGTCCTGCTTGACCATGGTTTCACATGGAAGTATAGAAGAAACATTTCCTGTGCTAACCTTCCTCTTTGTAATCTGGGAACTGGCTCGAGTCCCTCTAGTGGGCTCTCCTTGACCTCCCTGAACAAGAGGACAGGTGACTCACCAGAGTTACAGGACATCTTGAGATAACCCATAGTCCCCTGGGACTTAGTCAACCTTTGAGGGCAAAGAACAAAAATTGTTAATTTATGTCCTTTTGACGAGATTAGTATGGGTTTTCAAGTATGGTCATTAAACCTTCAAGAAGGTCAGTTGCATCAGTTTGGTAACTTTAATTACTGTAGATAAGGCTTGGACAAAAATCCAAAAAATTTTGAATAAACCTTGACTAGACATATATTTTGATTTTTTTTAAGATTTAGGTACATAAAGGTCTATCTGGATAATGTAGAGAGAGTGAGCCTAAGTCAGAAAAAGAGAGACATAACATTATAGGTTAAGTAGACATAGAACACGAAAGGAAATAAGATTTTTTAAGTCTGTCTCAAATGAAGGCTATTTTACTACAAACAGATGCAGTTTCTTTTCTTTTCCTACCCCATAGACTCTGAGTTATAGTTTTCAGAAGAAAGGGAGGAGCTCACATCATATTCCTACATGTATTCTATCATCTTTTTTATGCCCTGGAAGATTTTTCTCTCTCCTTCAACTATAATCGACATGTTTGCTGGGTAAAGTATTCTGGGTTGGCATCCATAGTCCTTTAACACTGGGAATACTTTGCTCCATGTTCTTCTTGCTTTCATGGTTTGCCCCGAGAAGTCAGTTTTAATTCTGATGGGATTCTCTTTGTATGTGACTTGTTTTTCTTTTGTAGCCTTCAGAATTTTGTCTTTGTTTTGGGCATCTAGCATTTTAACTATTATATGGCATAGGGAGTTTCTTTTCTGATCTTGTCTGTTTGGAGTTCAATGTGCTTCTTGTGTTTGTATTGGATTGTCTTTTTTTAGTTTGGGGAAATTTTCTTCTATTAGTCTGTTGAAGATCTGATCAATACCATTCTCTTGGGATTCTTCTCCTCCTCTAATTCCTATGATGCAGAGGTTTGATCTTTTCATAGTGTCCCACAGTTCCTGGTTGTTCCACTTCTGTGTATTTTTAAATTTTTCATAATCTTTACTTGAGGTTTTTAGTTGTTCTGTGTTATCTTCCAGGTCTCATATTCTTTGTTCTGCTTCCTCCATTCTGCTTCTGAGGCTTTTTCTATACTTTTCCTCTTGATTGGATGAGTGTTTGATTTCCTTTTTCATTTCATCTTCTGGATTCTTTAGTATTTCCACTTCCTTTTGGAGCTTCTCAATCTCTTCCTGTAGCTCTTTGCTTTGCTGGTTGGTTTCCTTATCTTTTTCAACATGGGATCTTTTCAAACTTCCTTCTGGAGTTTGTCATTCTCTCTCTCTCTAGGTCCTTGTGTTTTTCATTCTTGCTCCTAAGTTCTCTGACTTGTTCTTTATAGTCTTTGATTTCTTTGAGTATGTGCACAGTTGTACTTCTAAGATCTGTGTCCTGGGCCGACCCACTGCAGGAGTCTTCCACAGGGTTGGTAGAGCTTTGTGTGGAATTATCCTGCACCTTTCCCATGTAATCTCTTCTTTGTGTCCCTGGCATGTGGGTTTCTCTTTGCCTGTATTCTTATGTGAATCCCAAATGCCTCTTCACTGTGTGGAAGGCTTGCTCTGCTTGCCTCCTTCAGAGGCCTTCCTTGTTTGTTTGATTGATTTGTTTTCTTTTCTCCTTGCTTATGGAATGTCGACTTGTCTAAGTTTTAGGCTTTCTATTGGAAGTCTAACTCACTCTTCCCTTTCTGTTCTGAAGTTTCTCCAGATAATCCACTTGGACACTCTTTCAGCAATCCCAGTTGGCTGGGGGGAGGATCCCCAATCTGCAATAAAAGTCTGCAATAAAAATTCTAAACCAATGAAGGAGATTGAAGATGACATCAAAAGATGGAAACACCTCCCACACTCATGGATTAGAAAAAAATCAACAGAGTAAAAATGTCCATTCTACCCAAATTAATATACAAATTCAATGCAATCCCAATTTAAATCCCCATGAGTTTCTTCACAAACTTGGATAGAAACCTTAAATTAATATGGAAAAACAAAAGGAAACCAAATAGCTAAAGCAACTCTGAGTGAAAAAATGCAATATAGGGGTATCACCTTACCAGACTTCAAGCTATATTAAAGGGCTATAGTCAGAAAGACAGCCTGGTACTGGCACAAAACAGACCCATTGACCAATGGAACAAAATTGAAGATCCAAACTTGAAATCATACAATTTCAGCCACCTCATACTCAAAAAAGGGGCCCAAAACAAGCTCATCAGAGGAAAGATAGCATCTTCAGAAAATGGTGCTGGCAAAAATGGATCACCATTTATAGAAGAAAAAAAATTAACCCCCTACCTCTTACCCTGTGCAAAAAATCAACTCCAAATGGATCAAAGACCTCAACATGAAACCCAAAACTCTGAAGGTGATAGAAGAGAAAGTTGGTAGAGATCTACAAGACATGGGAGTAGGAAAAGACTTTCTAAATCAAACAGCACCTGCGCAGGAAATAAGGTCAACAGCTAACAAGTGGGACCTCGTCAAACTCAAAAGCTTCTGTAGAGAGAAGGAAACAATCAAGGAAGTGAAGAGAAAACCCACAGAGTGGGAGGAAACCTTCACCAGTGATACATCTGACAGAGAATTAACATCCAGAATATATAAACTACTCAAAAAACAAAGAAGTAAGAAAACAAATGACCCACTCAAAAGATGGAGTAAAGAGCTGAACAGAGACTTCACCAGTGAGGAAGTAAAGATGGTTGAGAAACATCTTAAAATATGTTCCACATCATTAATAATTAAGGAAATGCAAATTAAAACCACTCTAAGGTATTGTCTATCACTCTTATAAGATTGGCTAAGATTAAAAAATGAAAGACACAAAAAGCTGCAGAGGTTTTGGAGAAAGGGGAACACTAATCCACTGCTAGTAGGAATGTAAATGTGTGCAACCATTATGGAAAGCAGAGTGGAGAACCCTTAAAAGACTCAAAATGAGCCTACCACCTGACCCAACCATGCCACTCCTGGGTATATACCAAGAATCATCCTACTGCAAAGTTACATGCACATCTACGATTATTGCAGCCCTCTTCACAATAACAAAGAGCTGGAACCAACCCAGATTCCCCACAACAGAGGAGTGGACAACAAAAATGTGGTACATTTACACAATGGAGTTCTACGCAGTGGTAAAGAAAGATGACATCATGAACTTTGCAGGTAAATGGATGGAACTCGAAGCCATTATGCTAAGAGAAGTAACACAGGCCCAGACAAACAAATGGGGAATGGTTTCCCTCATTTGTGGATGCTAACACCAAATCCCCAATTGAATGGCAAGCTGAGCAATGTTACTGTTACATTTCTTTCTATCTGAAAGCAACTGTGATGTTATAATTTGACTCTCTTAATGAACCCTAAAATTAACTTACCATTTACTTTCAGACGTGGTAATTAATGCATATGGGTGGAAGGTATATATTCATATTTTAGCATAATATAAAATATTAAAGGGAAAAATGTGAACTACTAAACATATATCAGAGTTAACATACAATTTATTCCTGGAGGACATAATTCTGGTCCATATATGACATTTTTTTTCTTTTTCATAAATGACATTTATATAGGCATATTTGGAGCAGTACAATTGGGAGGGAGCCACAACAACATAAGGAGTGGGTTAAATAATGGACTGATATAGTTAAATTCTGCCCAGAGCAATAAACCTTTGCAGACAAAAACTTTAAAAAGCCTGAAAGAGGGCTGGAGAGATGGCCTAGCGGTTAAGAGCGCCAACCGCTCTTACAGAGGACCCGGGTTCGATCCCCAGCACTCACATGGCGGCTGAGAACAGTCTGAAACTCCAATTCCAGGAGAACTCCAGTTCCAGGGGAATCCGAGACCCTCTTCTGAACTCCGCGGCATTGCACGACACGGGCGCACAGACTTGCATGCAGACAGTACATTTCTACACATACAGAAATAAATAAAATTAATTTTAAAAAGCCTAAAAGAAAGATGCAGGACATGTATGGCAGAATGTATGAACTGGTGTGGGGTAGGGGGAAGGGAAAGGAGAATATGTCTAAATTGAACTGAAAAAGATGTGTGAAATGCACAAAACATCAATAAAACTGAAATATAAAAAAGAATGGCAAAATACATATGTTTTATGTTAAATACAAGTACAAAAAGTTGCCACTTTTTTTAAGGGACATTTTAAAAATATAATTAAACAAGGAGAAATAACATCTCAGTAAAAGGATGATTCTTATATCAAGAAAAAATGTTGAGCTGTGAAAATACTAAATGTGTGGTTAAGCCTGAGCAAACACTGCTTGTAAAGGCAGTAATAACTGAGATTTATCAGCAATGTACAACTGAATAGGCTGGGAATATTTACATCTCGAATCAGCAGAAAATGGACTTTGATCAGATCTGAGAAGAGCCCCGAAAGCTCTGTGGTGTTTGGCCCGATAAAATGTCTTTGAACCTTGGGCACTGGGCCAAGACTGAAGGTTTATGTCAACAATGAGATATAGGGTTATAGTGGAATCCTGAGCCATGCTCTATCATTTGGTCTCAGGGAGATGAAATTTGGGCAACTAATTTCAGCCATGTAGATGCACTGCACTTATGAGATCAGCCTCCAGGAAATTAGGGACTCCAGGCGTGCCCAAGCTTGAGTGAGCTTTCCCAGTTGATACTTTTTAGTGTTTTCAAAACTGCTGGTAAGAGATTAAGCAGTGTCCACACAAGTCCACAGGGAGGGGACAGCTAGGATCATGTTTGGCCTGGAGTTTCAAAGACACTGCCTTATGTACTATTTGGTCTATTAGCTTGTTTTAATCAGAGTACTTCTGCTATATTAAATAATTGCGAGTGTGCTGACTTTTTCCAGTTCTATATGACCTTGTGAATAAACAACCTCAAGGTGAGAACCTCCTAATGGAAGAGTTTAAGTTGAAACCACAACTTAAATAATAACATGTAATGTGGAAGGCAGATGTTTAGTCAAACTAGTCTTAGGTCTTCTTTGATAAAAAGACAATGACTAAACTTAAACTTTGTTAAGTAAATGTCTGTGTGAACCTTTTAAAATTAATAAATAAAATATAGAAATAAAATAGCTAATCAACCACTAGAAGAGAAGAAGAAAAGCCAAAAGAGAAAAACAAACCAGAGAGTAGTTGAAGTACCTAAAATCACATTATCAACAAATGTTGAAATAAATCAAGAATTTTTCATATTCATTATAAATAACATGTCTAAACTCTCTACCTGTAAGATTATAAAACTGGACTTTGAATATATTCAACTATAAGAAAAAAGCTTTTAAAAATTGCAATACAGATGGAAACTCTGAAAATGATAGAAGAAAACGTTGGCAGTAACTTACAAGACATAGGAAAAGACTTTCTAAATCAGACAGCAGCTGCACAGGAAATAAGGTCAACATTTGACAAGTAGAAACTTAACTAAACTCAAAAGCTTCTGTACAGCAAAAGAAACAATAAAAGAGGTGAAGAGAAAACCCAGAGTGGGAGGAAACCTTCACCAGTGATACATCTGAAAGAGCATTAACATCCAGAGTATAAACTACTCAAAAAACAATGGAGCAAGAAAACAAATGACCCACTCAAGAGATGGAATAAAGAGCTGAAAAGAGACTTCACAAATAAAGAAGTGAAGATGGCTGAGAAACACTTTAAAATATGTTCAATGTCACTAATAATTAAGGAAATGCAAATTAAAACTACTTGAATATTTCATTTTACTCCAGTAAGACTGACTATGATCAGGAAAGCCAAGGATACCAAATGCTGGACAGATTGTGAGGAAAGGGGAACAGACATCCACTGTTGGTGGGAATGCAAACTTGTGCAACGCCTATGGAAAGCAGTGTAGAAAACTCTTAAAAGACTCAAAGTGTGCCTACCACCTGACCCAGTCATACCACTCCTGGGTATATACCCACAAGACTCATCCTATTCCAAAGATACATACACATCTGTGTTTTTTGCAGCTCTCCTCACAATAGTGAAGAGCTGGAATCATCCCAAGTGCCCCTCAACTGATGTGTCGTGCAATGCCGCGGAGGTCAGAAGAGGGTGTCGGATTCCCCTGGAACTGGAGTTCTCCTGGAATTGGAGTTACAGACGGTTCTCAGCCTCCATGTGGGTGCTGGGGATCGAACCTGGGTCCTCTGTAAGAGCAGTCGGTGCTCTTAACCACTAGGCCATCTCTCCAGCCCATAATATTTTTTCTTTACCTGCATACAACTCTACTGTTAAAATGTAAATCCCAAACAATGTTTTCGAATTAACTATGGTTTATGTTCAAGAAGTCATAATTTTTGGCATATGTATGGTGTGTGTGGTGGTGTATATATATATATATATAGGAGCAATACGAATTGGAAGGAACACCAACGAAAGAGACAGGGGCAAAAAAATGACTGAAACAGTAAACTTCTGCCACAAACAGTAAACTTCTGCATCGAAAATTTTTTTAAAAATGAGAAAAAGATGCAAGACATGTATGACAGAATGCATGAGATCTGGCAGGGTGGGAGGACAAGGAAGGAGTATAAATTTGATTCAGAAATATATGAAATGCACAAAAGTTCAATAAAGAACTGGAATATAGGACAGAAGAATAAATACAAATAGTAATCAAATCTAAGTCAACAGAGGTATCATATTCTCCTAAAATAAATAGATAAAACCAAAATAGTCATAACAGTTTTTAGAAAGTAATTAGGAAACTGTATGTTTGAACTTTCTTCCAATCTCAGAGTATGTAAAACCAACAGTAAAGCAGAAGTACAAAATTGTGTGACAAAATTATGATGGTGGAGGATCTTAAGATGTTCCACAAATATTAGTACAAGCAAAGATATGAAACCCCCAAGACATATAACATGAGGTTCTTTGCAACACACATTTTGGAAACTGAGCATATGTAAAGGTTCTGCTCTTAACCTGAGCTTGTCTCACTCATCTGAAGAGTCTGTCCTCATTACTGCTTTTGAGGTGATGGAACAGAGGTCTTAAATAAAATCTGAGACTTTGCATTTCTCTTAGGTCGCAGGTGATAGACTGCAAGCCCCAACCAGTTTGAAAACCATTGTTAGGGAAATTAAAAACAAAACACTCAAATATTTCAAATAAATTATCTCACACACAGTAATAGATATTAAAGAAAATATCAAATAATTACTATAAAATATTTTAAAGAGGTTTCTCTCCTGGAAATGACATGAGTTAGACTTTCTGAGATGGAAATACCAAAAATATTGATTATTGCTAACTTTTTTGGAAAATCAAAGATATCCTCTGAGATTGGTAGAGAAAGTAAAACTATACATCTAAAAAGGTAGGAAGTATAGAAACTGCATTTTGCTGATGATATGGATGGCTAGATATTTTATTTCATAGATGAGTGCATTAAACTGATTTAGGATAATAAGCCCTGAGCTTGTACAGACTGAGAATCTTTGTCAGTAACAAGTTATAAAACTGAAAATTATAATAAATAATGCTTAAGTAGGAAAAACTAAAAAAGTTTACTGCAAGCATTTTTTGGAATGAGCAAAAGTATTTTTAGCTCAAAGTAATTCACGAATCAAGAATGAGTGGTTGCTACCCTTTCCCACCATTAGGTGTTGGGTTTTATCTGCTTGGGGTTTGAATGGATCTTGTGCATGTTGATATCATTGCTGTAGGTTCATATGAGAAAGGTCTCAGGAGCCTGTAAGACTATTTCCGTATGGTCATGCACCTCCTTCCTTGGCTCTTACAATCTTTCCATCCTCACTTCTGCAATGGTCCCTGAGCCTTGGGTGGGTGAGATTTAATATAGACATGTCCAAGGACCCACACTCAAGATTCTTATTCTCAGTGTTTTGCTCATTTGTGTCCTTTTGTGTTCCTGGACCTCCACTGTGTGAGGGAGCTTCATTGATTAGAGGTGAGAGATCCATTGGTATTCTCTCTAAGCATTATTCCACTATGTTTCATGCTAGCTAATTATTACTTGGTTATAAAAAGCTAATCTTCTTAAACAGAGGTACACTAAATAGATTGACTAGATCTCAGTGGATGAACTTGCACTGGGGGACATTTGCAGACACTAGCTTGACTCCATAGGCCATAACATCAATGACACAATGTTTGAAATCCAGTGGGGGAGGGTGCCAATAGTGAAGGGGGTATAAAAATGATTAAGATGTTCTGTATGAAATACACATATGAATTCAACTAAAATATTTAATTTTTTAAATATTTTTTAAATTTTATTTATTTTTGTATATGTATGAATGTACTGTCTGCATGTAGGTTTATGCACCCGTGTCGTGCAATGCCGCAGAGGTCAGAAGAGGGTCTCGGATTCCCCTGGAACTGGAGTTCTCCTGGAATTGGAGTTACAGATGGTTCTGAGCTGCCATGTGGGTGCTGGGGATCGAACCTGGGTCGTCTGCAAGAGCAGTTGGTGCTCTTAACCGCTAGGCTATCTCTCCAGCCCTCAACTAAAATATTTAAAAAAGAATTAATGGCTACCAATCAAAGCCCTTTCACATCTGAGATCTTGCTAAGTTCCCCAAAGCATTCCATAATTGTTCTTTCTGTTTATAAAACATATTTTATAACAATATATGAATATAGTAGATTTATTAAGCTGATAAGAAAAACAAATTATCAGATGTCCCTGGAGGAATATATTTTCAACTGGAGTCTAATAATGTCCCTGAGAAAATTAGAAAGAGACAAGAACCGGCAACATATTAATATATATTTATCAAGAAGGGAACCAAATTTAAAATTGGATAATGTTTCTGAACCAAATAATAATTAGAAAAAGATAAAAATCACATGAAAATATGAACAGCACTATGAATAATTAAGAGAACAAACATCACTATAATAGGTAACCATAAACATTCTCATTTGAAAGATAAAAACGATGGCATATTTAACAATTTGTGTTTGTGGAATATATTGAGAAATGTGTTGTTTTGCTAGTACAAAAATAGTATGAACCCCTGGGGAAACAACAGTTTAATTAACATTCAAAATGTCATCCAATTTCACATCAACTTTTATCTATTTAGCTAAAAGAAACACTGCACCTGAGTATAGTCATATATGATGCAGGTGGTATATTATAGTATTTATTTTATGATAAGATGAATATAGCTTACGTGTCTACTGTAGAAGGAAAAGACCAAAAATAGTTCATATATGCATATATAATGAAATATGACATAGAACTGAAAAGAATGAGGATGTTCCATTTCTATAGCATATAAATTTTCTAATATGTGTTGTCAGTATGTTCTTTTAATATTATATAGAAAGAAAGAATTGTGCTTGGATTTCCTAGTTTACTTTTTCTAATTAGAAAAAAATCACTGAGACTGTAGAAAACTTGCCTTGAGGAAGGTTCTTAACATTTTTCATAGCACTCAAGCTCTTATGAATTTACTCTATAAAGTAAGATTTAGATTTTGTGATAGCAATATAAATAAAAAGATTCACATTAAAATATAATCATTTGGGCAGTAAAAGTATCCTTTTCTTGATTAGATTCATATTAGCTTACATATTTTTCAGAAACTACTGTTGGTCAAATTTATTTGCTCAAGTTATTTTTAAAAACTTTATTTCTTATTTCCCAACTTCCTACATTTATGTGTTGTATTTTGTTTGTATTTACCACCAATCTCATTTCCATATCCTCTCTGCTCCCTCTGGAATCTTTTTTATTTTATTTATTATTTTTATTTTATAGGTATGAGTATATTACCTGCATATATATAAGTGCACCCATTGCATGACACAGAGGTTAGAAGACAATGTCGAGTTCCCTGGAACTGGAATTATAGACAGATGTTAGCTGTTTTGTGGGTCCTGGGAATCGAAACTGTGTCTTCTGCAAGAGCAGTCACTGGTCTTAACTGCTGAGCCATCTCTCCAGTCCCATTTTCATGTCTTAAAAAATAACCCATTGAATTTAATTACGTTGGCTTTCAATCATAAGAATGTGTTGTTATTTACTAGATCATCCCTGACTTAACAAGGGATATAGGTCTAAAAAATGGACTTGCCTTTTCTCCAGCAGCCAGTCAGTTCAGATAGCTCCTCAGGGACCTCTTTCTACCCCTTCTTCCATGATGTTGCCTGAGCCTTGGAATTGGGATTATGTTATGGATATTCTAGGGGCTGAGAAATCAACAGTCACTTAGGCTCCACTTGACTAGTTGCAAGTCTCTTCATTAACCTCTGCTCAGAGCAAAATTTAACATATTAAATGTCCTAATCTATGTGTATAAACATTAATAATTAACAAGAACTTTAACAACATATCTCTTTAACAAAATAGCAGTATAAGTTTCTTTCTTTCTAGGGCTTATGAACTGCCTAGCCTTGGCTTTTGACCAATTTAACAGTGCAAGGCATCAATTCTCTCCAGGGAAGCAGGCATTAATCAAATAAGAAAGCTGTGGCTTTCCTTTCATAACAACTATACCACCGTTGCCCCAGTGGGCACATTATACATTACAGGATCCTCCACTGAGAGAGCTTAATTTATGAAACTTCATCATGCGAATGACAAAGTAAAGATTTTTATGGTTTTTCTTTTCTAATTTTTACATTTTTTATTTTTTTTCTTTGTGTTGTGTGCATGTCACAGTATGTTCAGAGCTCAGATGATAATCTGCAGGAGTTGGTTTTGTTGTTCAACTACATGGGTTACAAGGATCAAGCCCAGGTCATCAGGCCTGCAAAGAGCAAAAAACCTTTATCTATTAAGCCATCTCACTAGTATCATTTTATAGCTTTTCAAAGACAAAAATTAAATACTTATTCCATGAATGCAATCTGTGACCACTCTTCTTACATTGCATATATTTGAATGGGCTCAAAGTAAAATATTCAGCCATCTTTGGTGGCATTGGGAATTGTAAATGGCAAAAAGAAGACTCTTATTAATAGGCTAAATTCTTATGGAAGCCAGTCCATGGAACAGGACAAAAATTAATTGAAGGCTGGTGGTGGTTCAACAGATAACAGTACTTGACTACAAAGCCTGACAATCTGATTTTGATTCCTGGGTCTCACACAGTAGGAGCAAAACAAATACTGCAATTTCTCTGAGCTCCACACAGGCTGCGATTTGCAAGAATTTTACACACATAAATAAATAAAGCAAACATTTTAATTAATTGAAAATGAATGGGTAAGAAGAGTAATGACAAATGGAAAAATAGATACTTAAGAAGCATAGGCATTTCTAACTTTAAAAACAATACCATTTATTTCTAACTTTAAAAACAACACCATTTGATTATTTTTGCAGTGTTGGGAGATGAATCAAGAGCAAGCCACACATTGTGCATGAAGCTACATTCTTAGGGTCAACAGCTCCATTTCACGGAGGCTGGTAAATCCAGTTCCATTTCAGAAAAAGAGACTATCATTTTAAGGATACAGAAAACATACTTTTAGAAATCTAAACTCCCTATAATCTGGCACAGAGTATTTTAAATCATCCATTAAGATGCATCCTTCTTAGTACAACTTTGATAATATTTAACAATGTGATTTCTTTTGGTCTTTTCGAGACAGGGTCCCCCTGTAGCCCCAGCTGTCCTGCAACTTGTTATGTAGACCAGGCTCACCTTGAACTCACAGAGATCTGCCTGCCTCTGCCTCCCAAGTTCTGGGGTTAAAGGCATGCACTACCACACCTGGCAACAATGTGATCTTGCCTGTATAAGGGCCCATATTCCAGCAGGTAATATAGGTAGTAGTACATTGACTCTCAAAAGAATAGACAATTGCAAATTTTGAGTGAAGAAAGAAAACTAGTGCCTCCATTATGCTATGACATTATAAGAAAGAACCATTTTATCATAATTTTTAAAATGTAATTTATATCTAGATTTCAGAAGAAATTAGATCTTGGGTCTGGCAAGAGATTTTTTGAGCTATGTATTTGTTAATTAACTGCCACGTGATTTTACTGGTAATATCAACTTGCTTTTCTTATTGTTATATTTTTAAATGAAATTCAGAAAATTCTTGTTTAGGTGACAGTCATATATTTGAGATAAGTACCCCAATTGGGTACTTCGGTCTTTAATGACATCATGTCAAGCAACTTGAGAATATGATGCATTGGTATATTGAGTATTAGAAGAAATTTGAGAAATCCCAGAACATGTAGTAAGTAAGCATGCTCTAATCTTCCCCTAAAACAGGTGAAAGAGCTTCATCTGAGAGTACCCTTTCTGAAACCATAAGAAACAAACAGCTTCCATCTCAATAGGCAAAGGCATGCAGAGAGGAGACTGCATGAAAGGGCCTTCCAGAACTTCCTCCAGTTTGGTGGGACCCAGCTCACACCTTTGTCCCATCATATTTCTCCTGGATTTCTACTCTTCATCAAGCCAAGCTATAAACTTAACACATTTCACAGATATCTGGGATTTTCACTTCTTTGTAATATTTCCTGTATCAATTAAATGTTTATACTTTTTGTTTTGTATGTGTATGAATGTACTGTCTGCATGTAGGTCTGTGTACCTGTGTCGTGCAATGCCTCAGAGGTCAGGAGAGGGTGTCTGATTCCCCTGGAACTGGAGTTAAAGACGGTTCTCAGCCACCATGTGGGTGCTGGGGATCGAACCCGGGTCCTCTGCAAGAGTAGTCGGTGCTCCCAAACGCTAGGCTATCTCTCCAGCCCCATGTTTATACTTTTTTTTAAGGGGCCCCAACCATAGGTAGAAAGAATAGACATTTTTGCCCTCAGACATCTCATTCATGTTTTGAGCTCTCTAGGCAATAGGTTTAATATGTCTTCTACAGTCATCATGATGTGGACTTGAAGAGCAAGAAGGCAAGTCAAAACATAATGAGTACTTGCTCAAGACTAGGAGAAAAAATTGTAATAACATCATCTGAGGTGTAGTTACACATTTTTTCTTGACATCTATCTAAGGTTTTTGGTAAAGATATTGTAGAAGAAATTACTAATAGTGCAAAAACCTACCATAGGCATTTTCTTCATTGAAAATAATGTTCATAAAATGTGAAATTATTGTCATCTTAAAATGCTTAAGACAGAGTTCTACGTATGCTATAACATGAACAGTATTTGTCACCATAATCTACAGTTAGCATTTAAGATAACAAAAAGATAGTAGTCAATTGTATGGCTCTTGTGTTACAAAAAGTAAATATCTTTACAAGGTGCAACTTAAGTATCTAATTAAATAATGCACTGAAATACTACTACTGTCTGAAGCTACATAATTTCTCCAAATTTTCTTTCATTTATCATTTATGACCTTCCCAGTATGTGGAGTGTTTTACAAATACGTGATTTATGTCTTATCGTCTGAGTTAGATATTATTATTATTCCAAGCATTTATGGATCATTGAAACAAAACTTTGAACATTGAAGATTAGTACATACAGAATACTTCAAATACTTACATTAGATAGTCTACCAAAAATACAACCATTTAAAATTTATTGTACTTAATGTTTTTTCAGGAAATTTTTAATTGTAAAACAATAATACACATAGTTACTTGAAAAGTAAAAAGGTTTTGTAAATTAATTATAACAGTAATTTGGAAAAACTATGTATTGACCAAAAAGGAGTAAGGAATGCAAGTGCTATAATGGGGAAAAGCCATTAATTGTAAGGATAATGTCTAAGATTCTTTTCCTCTTGAAAAAACTCCCCCACAAAAGCTATTTAAGGGTGAATAAGTTTACTTTGGCTCTGAGTTCCAGGTCCATTATGGCAGGGAAATGACAGTGGCAGGAAGTTGAGAAAGCTGGCCACATTGGATCCTTCCTCATAAGAAGCAAAGTAAGGAATGCATGCTTTCTAGTTCCCAGCTCATTTTCTCCATTTCACACAATCCAGGATTCTCCATCTGGTGAATGGTTCCATCCACAATTTAGATGGGTCTTCCCATATCAATTAAATAATCAAGATACTATCCCAGGGGCATACTCAGAGCCCTTTCCCCAGGTGATTCTAGAGTCCAGCAAGTTGACAATTAACACAAACCATCACCAGTAAAATATAATGCACAGGGAAGAAAGTAACCAAGAAAGGACCACTTTCATTTAGTGCTGGGTCCCAGACTTCATTCACCACAGGGTGAAGAAGTCCACTGTGGGCCTTGCTGGGAATCAGCCTAGGAAATCTTCCTCCTAGGAAATCGTCCTCCAGGATGCTGAGTAGGTACCATGGAGAGCTGCCAGATGTCAATTGCCCACTGTGAGGGGCGCCTTCTCCAAGGAAGATTTACAAAAACGAAGAACTGTTTCTCTTCCAGTGTCCCTCTAGGGTCCTCTTGCAGCTCCATGAAGCTCATCATTTTTGGCTGACCTTAAGGAAGGGATGTTCCAATATCACAGGCTGAGACACAGAGGGTTGCTTTGGAACTGGGAGAAGTGGAATGAAAACTGGTACATTAGCATATTAAGAACATTTACATGCACGTGACATTAATTTGCCAGAACTATATTACAAGGATACATTTTTATTATATTATGAGTGAATTCACTTAAAAATAATTTTGTATAAGTATTTCTAAAAGATAATGTAAATTTAAATGCTTTCTTCATTACTACAAAGAATACATTTATAATCTAGTAATTGAAATAATTGAATTTGGTGAAAGACTGGATCCAGATTTGGGCTGTTAGACATTGGGTAAATGTTTGGGAAAATATTTAACATTTTTGTGTCTTTTACTTCATTAAACAAATGGAAAAAACTGAGACTAACTCATCTATATTTCTTATGAAGTTTAGATTAGATGATGATTTCAACAAGCCTGAAATGTAATCAGAGCACACATAATGTTCATTTCTAGACCATTATTATCATCTGTTATGGAATTACTTTCTCTCATTAAAATATAGAAAATAAGGGTTTTAAAAGCTAAAAGAATACTAGGAATATAAATCAGCTACACACAAAGTAACAAAGGTCAAACAATATTCAGAGAATATCTCACATACACAAAACAGCAGGAGAATGATCTATGCAGAACTTGGAGAGGAAGTGCTAAATAAATCATCCTACACACAAACTAGGGCTTTCTTATTTATGTCCAAAGAGGCAACAGAGAATAAGTCATAAAAAATGCCTGTCCCCAAAAAGTTCATCTGCATTGTACAGTGTTCACTGTCTTGACTAATGACAGGTAGCCACAAATCTCCCATTTGAAAAGTGTGTTTATTCTGAGTCCTATGTTTCTCTGTGGTTTCTAAAAATCCAATAGAGTCATTCTTTAGTATATATGGGACTTGGTTCCAGGATCCATCACAAACTCCACATACACTCGATTCCCTTATATAACACAGTGTTTGCATGTAACCTTCAGTACTTTAAATCATTTAGAGAATACTCGTAATAACTGCTAAAATACATTATCTAAATAGTTGCTATACTGTATGAGAAAATAGTACAAATACAAATTTCTCTAAATATTTCTGTTACATAGTTGTCTGATCTGCATATATACAATCCTCAGATATAGAAAAAAATTGGATGACACACAAGTTGACCTCTAGCCTCTAGTCTCCATACATAGATGTCCACATATATGTACTAGTACACAAATGATCATGTAAATACAGGTACACATAAACACACATATACACACATGCAAAAGAATTGATGCCATACCATCTAACCAATTTTTTTTTGGTCTTTTTAAGACAGGGTCTCCCTGTAACCCCAGGTGTCCTGGAACTCACTCTGTACACCAGGCTGGCCTTGAACTCACAAAGATCCGCCTGCTTCTGCCTCCCAAGTGCTAGGATTAAAGGCATGTGCCACCACACCCAGCTTCATCTATTTTATATTTTATATCATACTTTTTACTGCACTGGCATTTTCACCCACTTTTATTGAGATATAATTTACATAGACTCATGTGTAAAACAGGTAAGTCTGTGCTAGGCATTTTCCTCACTGTGATTATACCTGGGGAAAACAGGTAAAAGGGAGAAATATGTGTTCTACCTGACAGTTCTAGAGGTTTCAGGAGATACTTGGCTCCATTACTTCTGAATCCAAACATGATTAGGCAGTATGTGATGATGGGAAGCTGTGGTAGAGCAGTGACTCACAGGAGACAAAAAGCAGAGAAGGGCAGACAGGAAGGGCCAGGGGCGATAACATGCACAAAGTCATGGCCCCAATGACCCACTTCCTTCAGTCAAGCCCACTTCTGAACAGTCCTTTTAGCTATGAATACATCGGTAGGTTAATCCAGCAATGTAGTTAAAACCTTCATGAACCACTAACCATTGAAAAGCCCACTAGCTGCCAACTGTCTTCAACACATGAGAAATTCCATTAATTCCAACATCCATCTGAACCTTGTTCACTGCCTTATAGTGTTCTCTAGTGTTCTCTAGTGTTCATCCCAGTTAACCAAACCAAACCAGACCAAACCAGAAGTAACCACAGTTTGATCCTTATCAGATAGATAGATAGATGATAGATAGATAGATAGATAGATAGATAGATAGATAGATAGATGTTCATTAACTTCAGTTATCAAGTTCTCCTTTGATTCTATATGTTTTTAAGGTTTATCCATGGTGATTTAAGTTTGTATAAGGTTCCCTCCTTTTTTCATTGCCAACATATAATTTTATATAAACATTCATAACGGATACATTATTATCTCGTTTATAGAAGGGTAGGCTGTTTCTAGTTTGGAGCCATTAAGAGCCAATTTGTTATAAAACATCTTTTTTGTGTTTTTTTGACACCGGGTCTCCCTGTAGCCATAGCTGTCCTGGAACTCAATATGTAAACCAGGCTGGCCTTGAACTCACAGAGATCCACCTGCCTCTGCCCCTGAGTGTGAGTACTGGGATCAAAAGCATGTGCCACCATGCCCAGCTCATAAACCATCTTACTTATACTTCTTTGTACCTATTTTTTTCACTCACTTGTATTGAACATATAGTAAGATAATGCTTAATATTTAAAGAAAGGTGAAATTGTTTCCCAATGTGCCTTGGCCCTTTGCAGTCTAGTGGGCAGTGGGAGAATTTTGAATCTTCCACTTTTTCCATGTCATCTAGTCATTGCTGCTTGAATTTGGCCAGTCTGGTAGAGATGAGCCATATTTTGTTATAGCTTTAATTTCCCTGATGACCAATGGTGTTAAGCACAATTCATGTATGGTGGGGTGTTTCTTTTTGGTGGATTATTTTTTACATTAAAATTGACATTTTTACATCTTCCATGAAGTATCTGTTTAAATATTTTTCCATTTTTCATTTGGTTCTTGTCTTTTACTTTCATGAAATATTTTCTGTTGTTTTGTGCTTTACAGGAGAGACTGTCTTTTCTTGATTTATGTTCAGCAGCTGGTGACCCAGATCTCATGCTCATTCTTTAAACAAGCATGTAACCAAATTTTCTATTGCGGAATAATTTACATTACCTGCAGAGTCACTGTAACCATCTCTACCCCTATCAGGTGTCACCTTTCCAGGCCAGTTTCCTTGTTCAGTCCTGAGTGCTGGTTCTTGAAGCAGGTTTGTGCTTCCCTGTCTTCTTGGTAAGGACACCTGGTGGGGATAGGGCACCTGCCCTTTCATTTCACACATGGAGTCCGGACAGGCACTGTTTTCTTCCAGTTTCCACAGGCCAAAGCTGGCTGGAAGGAAGAGCTGCCACTTCTCCAGATCCTACTACCTGATGGTTTCTTTTCTTCTCAATTTTTTTGAGGTTCCCTGTGACCTTATGACCCTTGGTCTCCACATCCATCAACACCTCTCCACATCCATCAAGAACAACAGTAAAGGATTCTACTTAGGGCTTAAGGAAAATTGACGTCTTTACTATATTGAATCTTCTTGCCAGTTTGAGATCTGGACATCAATCTCAGATCATCACGCTTGAGACCAAGTGCCTTTAACCAGGCCGAATCATCTTGTTGGCATTTGTTTTTTATTATTATTTTTAAGTGTTTTGCCCTCATGTATGTCATATCTGTTCATTAAGTTGGGATGTCACAGATATAAATCATAAATGTTTTGTATTTCTTGCTGTAGAGAAATACAATGTGCTTTTATATCTTAAAATAAATATGTTTACAGTTTTATGCTCACAGAAATATTGCAGAAAAGTACATATATTTCCCATAAATTCCTTCCTTTATACATGCATTAATTCCTCTATTATCAACATGACCTGCTAGAGTAGGACATTTTATTACAGTTAAGGTAACTATTTGATATCACTAATCCATCCAGCAGTCAGACTTTACATTCAAGTGTGTATTTGGTGGTGAGCATGTGCCATCACTCTGGACTCACTCTGCCCTAACAAGGCCCAGGGAGAGTCCTGCCCCCTCTTCATTTGCAGGTATTTACTGTTTAGACTCAAATTCACAGCTCAGAATGCTATAGATTTCTGTCTGCCACCTTCCCCAAATAGATCTATTGCAATATAGGGAACCTCTGTAGGAGATGGTTGGTGAACTGGTACAGATTCTCTTTGTTCCCTGGACTTACAGCAATTTTAGAAAGGTCACAGCAGCCCAACCAAGCTCAACTGTCTGCATCTTTCCCTGTCACTATACTTGGTAGAGTCCTCCTTTCACTGATGTGCCAAAGATTGAAACTATAGTGACCTCAATCTTTAGGAAGAGGTTTTCAACTTCTATGATTCAACTGATTAGGGGTTTTGTGTTTGTAAATTCTTGGGTGGATTTAAAAACATGATGAATTTTGTACCCTAACCAGTATGTTGTTATTTTAATAGTGTATTCTTGTTTCCTACATGGATCTGATGTTACATTGATATTTTTAATGTGAACATTTCATTTCTCTATCTTATTAATTTTTGAAGAGTTCTTTTTGGTTTTTGGTCTTTTATGAAACAGGGTCTCCCTGAAGATCCAGCTGGTCCGGAACTCACTATGTAGACCAAGGCTGGCCTTGAACTCACAGAGATCCACCTACCTCTGCTTTCCGAGTTCTAGGATTAAAGTCATGCACCACCACACTCAGCTTAATAAGTAAAAATTAAAAAAAGAAAACCCACAGAAGTCTTTCAATTTAGCTAGGCATAGTGACCCATACCTGTAATCCCAACACTTAGGATGCTGAGGCAGGAGGATTGCCATGATGAAATCGAGGCCAGCCTGGGTTACATATAAATACTAAGCCAGCCTGTCTCAAACTAATAACCTGTCTCAAAATAAAAAATCGGGGGCTGGAAAGATGGCTTAGCTGTTAAGAGCACTGGCTGCTCTTGCAGAGGACCTGGGTTCAGGTCTCATAACCATCTGTAACTCCAGTTCCAGGGGCTCCAGCAGCCTCTTCTGGCCTCTACAGGCATTACCCTTGTGTGGTGCACGTACATACATAAAGGGAGAACACACAAAATAAAAATACGTATTTTGAAATTTTAAAACAGAAACTTTAATTGATCATGACTCTCTTAATAGTTCAGTGAGACATGATGAAAAGAAGTCCATTTAGGACAAGAAAGATTAGCTTTACAGAGCAAAATGCATATTGATCTGTGTGGCACAGTCCCTTTCTTAAAAAAAAAATTTTTTTTTTTTTTGGTCTTTCGAGACAGGGTCTCCCTGTAGCCCCAGCTGTCCTGG